>JAFLJL010018347.1:11748-21001 GCA_018398815.1 Conus ventricosus | reverse complement strand
CTGTACTGTCATTTCGTCATGTCTTCTTCTTTTTCTTTCTTTCACGTCACTTTCACAAACACCAGTCACGACACAACTGCTGGCACTGGTCAGGTTGGACCACCAGCACTGGTCAGGTTGGACTGCTGGCACTGGTCAGGTTACTGGCGTTGGCCTGTGGTTCTGCCTGATGAAAGTGGCGCTGCCAGGTATGAGGTCGAACCCCGGTTCAAATTGAACAGTGACTACCAGGCATCGATCTGTTCTCCTTTCTTCCTTCCTGCACTAACGCATTGCACTCTCTCTCTCTCTTCTGGTCTGCTCTATCAAATGGACATGGTTGCTTTTTTCTTTTTCTTTTTTTTTTCTCTTCATCAATTAGCAACTCTCTCTCTCTCTCTCTCTCACATCTCTCCTTAGTCCTTCCCCTGCAGACTCTATATGGTGCTAATGCTTCAACTCGGTTCTCTTCACTCCTCCTCTCATCTCTCTGCTTTTCTCTCGTGCAGAGCCTACTCCCAGAACCTCTCCCTCTGTCTCTTCCTTTTTTTCTTCCCTCCTTCTCTCACTCCCCTAGCTTTCTTATTCTGTTCCTATCTGTCAAAAGGGTGAGTACCATTGGTCAGTATTTTTTCCCGCCTTGTACCGAGGTTACCTCCCCTCTAATTTCATTGGACATGCAAATCATCAAAGTCACATCTACCGGCCTTGCTTTCTCTGGTGGTCAATGGGTCATTTAATTAATTAACTTGGTTTCACCCCCCTTCCTACTTTAACCGGCGACGTCTGACTTAACTGTGGGCACTGGTCTTGTAAATTAGCTGCATCAGTCTGACCTAGACGCAGAGATCCGTCTGGCCAGACCTACTGAGACGTTGGTCAAGCCACTCAGTCTGTCTGCGGGACGGTGCCGTCTCCGTGAAGGACTAGAAAATAGCCTCCTCACCGTGCCTAATTGGCTGACGCGACACATGAAGTCGTCTGCCTGGAAACCAGAATGTTTGAGTTTGGAACTTATGTCCAATTGAACTGGCTGGCGACTGACCACGATTACAGCTTTTCTTTTTTTGTCTGTGACAGTGTGTGTGTGTGTGTGTGTGTGTGTGTGTGTGTGTGTGTGTGTGTGTGTGTGCGTGCGTGCGTGCGTGCGTGCGTGCGTGCGTGCGTGTGTGTGTGTGTGTGTGTGTCGCGCACGTGTGTGTGTGTGTGTGTGTGTGTGTGTGTGTGTGTGTGTGTGTGTGTGTGTGTGTGTGTGTGTGTGTGTGTGTGTAGGGAGGGGGTGGGGCTGGGAGTGAGCGGAGGGTGGTGTACATAAAATCAGAAAACAATCGGACACACAAACGAATAAACAAACAAACCTACACACACTAACAATATCAGATTAAAGCAAATAACTGACTGGACTACAAATCAAGCAGAAAGTAACTTTCAAAGCAAAATCAATATCAGAAAAAATATCTGTCACAGACATGCCTGATAAACATGGCAGAAATGCCTTGAGAGGCACACATTCGAACAAAACATGATCTCTTGTCAGTTTTTGTTTCCCCACATATGCATTTTGTTGCAGAGCTATATTTAGTTCTAAAAGCATCCAGTTTCAATCGATGGAATATTGAAACGAAGTTTCTGTATTGATGCATATCATACATGTGCAGATTTTAGATGCTTTTGAAATGATCAATACTAAAAAGAGGATTATTTTGTGTCTGAACATGAATAACAGCGTTGTTCTGCCCATTTCTGAAATATTCCCAAGCTGTTTGTTTTAAAATTTGTTGACTCTCTTTCAAAGTGAACGGTATGGAAATAGTTTGTACCCTCGTTCCATTTTCAGCGCCTTTTTTTTCGCACATCTGTCAGCAAGTTCATTGCCCGAAATTCCACAGTGTGAAGGAACCCATAAGAAAGTTATATCTGTTCCTTTACATATCAAGATGTGGATTAAATGTTGAATTTCCTTCAAAATAAAGTTATCTGAATTTGAATTAAAAACTTGATCGATTGTAACACTGACAGCGAATCTACACAAAACAATACTTGAAAACTTGACTGCTGTAAATCAATTAGAAATGTCAACGCCATAAGTATCGCTATCACTTCAGCTACGAATATGGAGCGATATTTTCCAATGAAATATGCTTTTTGTACTTTCAGCGATGGAATAACAAATGCTGATCCGGCCTCTTTGTTACTCGTCAACGATCCATCTGTGTACACCTTAAGATGGTTGGAATATCTGTCTTGCATTTGCATCTTCGTTAAATATGACAAGATGTAAGGTTGATTTGCTTTCTTTGTATCAGTGTAATCAAGATCAAACTTCGCCCTCTTTCTTTCCCACGTGGAATGGGATCTATAAGGGACGTTTTTGACAAAGACTTTACATCTATATTACTTTTCTTAAACAAATCAGCAGTGTATGAACTGATAGTGCACAGAGAGGCAATATTTTTTGCTCTTTTTGGATAATCACTCTCTGGGTTTATAGATATTTCCGTTTCATTTACACCTTCCATGGTTGAACATTTCATGAAATATTTTGCAAGTGATAGATTCCTATATTCATTTAAAGGTAAACGTCTATTTCTCTGTATGTCCTCAAAGTGGAGGCATATACCGGAACTCCTAGGCATAATTTGAAGGCTTTGCTATCCACACTTTGTAGTTTTTGTAACAAATATTTAGGTGCGCTAAAGAAAGCCTCTTGGGCGTATGATAATTTAGAACGAATTAATGCCAAAGCCAAGAGCTTTAATGTTTTTCCATCTTGGCACCAGCTTTGCTTGAAAATTTTTCTTGCCCTGTTTAAAAGTTAATCAATATGGATATTCCATGTGAGTTTCGATGTGAAATGGACACCTAAGAATTTAATTAAGTGTACGTATGCAAGTGTTATCCCATCCAGCTTAAAAGATGGGAAATCAGAGGGATCATCCCCATTGTTGAATAAAACCATATGAGTTTTTTCATGGGAAAGCTTTAGACCATTTATAAACAAGTATTTGCTAAGGTTATCAAGCTCTGCCTGATAAAGTTTTCTGTGGTAAATTTATTGCTCTTTGGGTGTGTTTTTTCTCATACTAGTATTTATCCACATACACAGATCATCGGCATATTGTACAACTGTAGCATTTTTAGTTACATGTTTGGAAGATCATACAGCAAATATTAAATAGCATTGGAGATATTACAGAACCTTGAGGAATACCCATATCCAATGGTTTAAAACTGGAATATGTGTTTTGTACTCTGACCTGTAAACTTCTTTGTGCTATAAATTCTTTAATATAACTGTAAAAATTACCTGAAATCCCAATCGCCTTCAATTTGTATAACAATCTAGCATGCCATACACTATCAAAGGCTTTTCTAATATCAAAGAATGTAGCCAGAACACTCTTCCGTCTGACAAACTGATATTTGATTTGAGTTGTTAACTTTACGATATGATCAGTGGTAGATCTTTCCTTTGAAGCTGAGAAAGTAGGTATGATGAATTTTAGTGACAAAAAGATAGAAGTTCTTTTCTTTTTCCCTTTTAAGTTTTGCACCTTAACCCAGTGTGTTTGGTGGGTGTTTTTTTTTTTTTTTTTTTTTTTTTTGCCCCCGCGCCACCCCTCTTTTTTTCTTTCTGTGTGTCGCTCGGTTCTTAAAAACCCCAAGTCTTTTGTGGAACAAGAAATGCCTTTGTGTTTCGTTTTGGTTGTTGTTTTTTCCCTTTTTGTTATTTTTGTGGTGGGTGTTGTGTTTTCCGTTTGTTGGTATTCCCGGGGTAAAAATGGTTAAAATCGCACCAACAAACTCCCGGCCTTTTTCTCGTTTGTAGGTTTTTCTTTTATGAATAAGGTTTTAACCCACATTATTACCTTCAGCCTTACCTAACGGCTGTAACGGCCTGGTAACGCTTTTTTTCCCCAAAGGGGATCCCCTCAGAAAGTACTTGGCCGTCTTTCAAAAATTTTGTGGGTTATGTTCATTATGGGCCCCCGAAATAATGGCACAAAGTTTTTTATTTTTCGTTATAACCTTATTAACGGCGGGAAACGCCCGTAACGGTTTTTTTTTTTGAAATTCAGAAAGTACTTGGCCGACCTTTATGAAAATTAGCAGGTATTTCATTATGGGTCCACGGATGATGCCTGATGTTTTAGTTTGCCCCGTTATAGCCGTTACTTTAGGGTTGTAACGGCTTGTAAGGGTTTTTTCTTCTTTATGAATATCTCAGAAAGTACTTGGCCAATTTATAAGCGTATGGATGATTTTGTGACAAATCGATCCTCTGTCCATATGTAAGTGATGTAATGCTGAAAATGGATTAAACAACCGTTAAAAACCGTTATTTCTGCCGTTATTTCTTATATATTAGGTCGATTTAATAAATTTGGTATATAGAAAGGTTATCACACACAAATGGCACTTCTTATAGTGTTTCCAAAATTTGAACCGTTAAAAACCGTTATTCTTGACATATTGCCAATTTGGATGAAATTTGATATCTACACAGGCTTTAGCCCAGTGGGGACTAAAAATACCGGTTTACAAAAGTGCATATCGGTTAATAACCGTTAAACCGTATTTTGCCGTTTTTTTTTTATATATTGGTGGTTTTAATGCAATTTTGTATATAGAAAGGTTATCACACACAAATGGCACTTCCATGCAGTGTTTGAAAATCTGACGTTAAAAACCTTATCTTGACATATTGTCCGATTTGGATGAATTTGGTATTACACAAAGGGTTTTAGCCCAGTGAGGACTAAAATACCAGTTTTCAAAATGTACATCGTTAAATAACCGTTAAAACCGTTATTTCGCCTTTAAATTTTTTTCTCATAAAGCACTTGGCTGATTTATAAGCGGTTTGGAAAACTGGGAGTACGTTTATATGCTTCGCATCTTGTTTTTTAAGAATAATCTTAGAAAGTACGTGGCCGATCTTTCTGAAAACTTGTAGGGATGTTCATTATGGTCACGGATGATGCCCGAATGTTTTTAGTTTACAGATATAGCCGTTACTAACGCTATAACGGCCCCTAACGGTTTTTCTTCTTTATGGAATATCTCAAAGTACTTGGCTGATCTTTCTGAAAATTTGTTATTATTATTTATTTATGCCCGTCGCTCCCGGTGGAGCATTTGGCCATCAACGACCCTTCACCCATCGCAAATCTGTTCTGGGCGTTTTTGGTCATTCCCATCCAGTTTGTCCCTGTTGTTTCAACTCCGCCTCAGTGTCTCGTCTCCAGCTGTTGCGAGGCCGGCCTCTCTTTCTCTTTCCCTGGGTTCCAGGTCAGGGCTTGGCGTGTGGTGCTGGATCTGCTTCCTGAGGGGTGGGCCGATCCAGCCCCCCCTTCCTTTGCAGTATCTGCTTGGCCACTGGTTCCTGTCCCGCACGCTCCCACAGATCTGAAAATTTGTAGGTAGTTTATTATGGGACACAGATGATGCCCGATGTTTTAGGTTACCGTTATAGCCATTACTAACGGCTATAACGGCCCATAACGGTTCTTCATATTTTGGACTAGCTTAGAAAGTACGTGGCCGATATTCTGAAAATTGTAGGTATGTTCATTATGGGGCCACGGATGATGCCCGATGTTTACGTTTACCGTACAGCCGTTACTAACGGCCCATAATGGTTTTCTTCTTTAAAGGAAAATCTCAGTATTGGCCGATCTTCTGAAAATTTAAGTATGTTTATTATAGGTCCAGATTTATGGCCGATGTTTACCAGAATAGCCATACTAATGGTTACACCAGCCAAAGACGTTTTTTCGTCTTTATGGAATATCTCACACTAATTCAGGATAAACTGGGAGTACGTTTATATGCTTGCATCTTTTTTTTTTTTTGTTTTTTTCTGTTGTACAGCTGTGCACGGCACATCTGTCACATAATCTAACCACACACCTGTATGCTTGTGTAATAAAAGGCCGACAATTGATCGAGATTGCGTGACACAGAATGTCCAATTAATCAAGCGGCAGACGACAGTATACTGACGCGCACAATACCGTTCGTCAATCAAGTTCCAGGTTAAGGTTAACAGTTCCTAGTTTAAGGGCACTCGGGGCACTAGGGGCACTAAGGGTATGCTGTGACCTTGTCAGAGAGATTCCACGTGTCAGGGGCACTGCATGATGGAAGGTGGAGCCCATCCCTCTCCTTCTCCAGCCCTTGACCTTCCCCTCGGCCAAACCCTCCACTACACTGAGCAGATCAGAAATCACCTATCACCCATCACCTATCACCCATCACCTATCACCCTATCACCCATCACCTATCACCCATCACCAATCACCTATCACCCATCACCTATCACTTGTCACCCATCACCCATCACCTATCACCCATCACCTATCACCCATCAACTATCACCCATCACCTATCATCTATCACCCATCACCTATCCCCCATCACCTAGTACCCATCACCTATCATCCATCACCCATCACCCATCACCTATCATCCATCACCAATCACCCATCACCTATCACCCATCACCTATACACCTATCACCCATCAACTATCATCCATCACCCATCACCCATCACCTATCATCCATCACCAATCACCCATCACCTATCACCCATCACCTAACACCCATCACCTAGTACCCATCACCTATCATCCATCACCCCTCACCCATCACCTATCATCCATCACCAATCACCCATCACCTATCACCCATCACCTATCACCTACCGCCATTACCCATCACCTATCGCCCATCACCTATCATCTATCACCCATCACTTATCACCTATCCGGGAGTCTTGAAGACCGTTGGAGCGACACAGCAGATTTCGCAACCAGCTTCCTCCGCCCCTCCCGGTTCTCAGACGCTCGAGCTCGAGATCTTCAGGCAGTTGCTGAGTGTGAGGCCAGTCCATTCACTGATGTTGTCCACCCTCCCCCCCCTCCCACCCCACCCCCACCCCGCCCCCTCCCCAATCTCTTTCGCTGTCCTCCTCTCCTTCTGCCTCCCGCACTATTCTTTGTAGAATGGTTTCGGCAAGTCCTGTTGATCTTGATACAAGACCATACCATTTCATTTTCCTTCTTTTTACTGTGGACAACAGGTCTTCATATGGTCCAATGGCTTGCGTAACTCTGGTCTGGACCTCCAAGTTGGTAGTGTTGTCTTTGTATGAGATGCCAAGGATCTTGCAGTCTAAGCGTCTCGTCTCTAATGCCTGAATCCTTCCCTCAAGTTTAGCTGCCAGAGTCCACGTTTCACAGGCCTAGAGAAATATGACAATGACCAGAGAGCGCATGATCAGTCTGATCTTGGAAGTGATCGTGATGTTTCTGTCGTTCCAGTTGGGGTCTTAGTCCTGGCTAGCGCTGCTGTCGTTTCCGCCACTCTGGAGAACACTTCAGGTTTTGATCCCTCATCTGAAACAATTGGCCTGAGAGGTACCTCGAAGCTCTGAACTGTCTCTTAATTTTTCTCCCTTGAAAGCAATGTTAGCGTTGATGCCGTGGGTGTTGTTGGTCATAAGTTTGGTCTTTTTCGGCGCTGATCTCCATGCCGAATGCAGCAGAAACATTTGTCAAGGCGTTCTGCCAGGTTGCTGATTCCTGCTGTTCTCCTACTAGCCCCTTGATGTCATCAGCAAAGCGTAGGTTGTTACTATCCTGTCCCCAGTACTTATTGAGCCTTGATGTCATCACCAGCGCGTTGGTCCTAATTCTCTTCAGGTAAATGTCTAAAAAGAGTGGGGTGAGAGTAAACAGCCTTGCTTCACTCCAACAGTCGTCTTGAACCAGTCTCCTAAGCAGCCATTGAGGAAGACCCCCGCTGGTGGCCTTATCGTAGTAGTAGAGTATGTTATGGTCCTGTATCAGGTGGGCGGGCATCCCAAAGAGACCACAACACCATACACATCGACCTGCTACTTCACTTGGTGAAGGACGGTAAAAAGTCAATGAAACCAATCCCGCGACCTCCCCACCCCCACCACCCCACCCCTACTGTCACCCCCTTCCCCCCTCTCTACCACCCCCCCGCTCCACCTCTCTCTCTCCTCTCTCTCTCTCTCTCTCTACTCTCTCTCTCTCTCTCTCTCTCTCTCTCCTCCTCTCTCTCTCTCTCTCTCTCTCTCTCTCTCTGTGGGTGTGGAACCCTCGGCGTCCGAACGAACAGGTGTGGCGTGGGCGGACAGGCCAGTTGATAGTGCCGTGTGCACGAGAGTGAAGGTCGGGAGAGAGATACCGACAAGCTCTGTTTACCAATAAAAAAAAAACAAAAAAAAAAACGGTACTATGTTGGGCGCCGGGGGGGTGCGGTGGTGTTATGGTACCATACTAGCGTCGAAAGGCGACCATGATTCGCAATGATCCTCGAGGAAGACAACGAAAAGAGGGAAAACAGTAATTATCCCAGGATCACCACACCACCCCCCCCCCCCTTCCCTCTTTTTTCCTGTGGATAATAAACTGATTTCCCTGTTTGGAGTGAGCGCCACGGTTACTGTCCCTATTTCCCGTGGAATTATAATTATCATCCGTGTTTTTCTTGGGAAAATAGGTTTTGTTGCGTCGTAAACAGGGAAAATAGGCATGATCACTGCTCACCACAGCAAGCACTAATGGGAAAATTGCTGTGATCCTGCGGATGACAACTGTGTTTCTTCTTATTTTCTTTATTTTCTTTCGGGGATAATGTCTGTTTTCCCTGCGAAAAAGAGAGAACACTGTTGGTGATCCCTAGGGATAGCACCGCTAATGGCTGTTTTTCCATGGTCGCCTTTCGACGCTAGTATGTCCACGATTCTCGTTTGTCCACGATTCTCTTGGCGGTTCGCTAACATTTATTTTAAGATTTGTTTAGATTTCCGCCTGCAGTCGTCTCACTTTGCAGCTAGATCGGCTCATGAAGCTAGCATGCTCACATGGAAAAATTATATCTCAATATAATTATGAGCAGCTGAAAAACGTCTTTTTGACCTGCAAATACTAAACCCATAACTCTCGTGTTCGTCTTGAAGATAAAGTGATTTTTTTTAAACAGAAAGAAGCAAAACAAGATGCTTTGAATCTTGCCACTGTTTTTGACTTTCAACACACAACCTTTAAAGATTTGTGTTTGTCTCCTAGATGCAGTGAATTTTCAACGAGGAGGAGAGGTGGGGGGGGGGGGGGGGGGGGGGGCCAGGGTAGTGAGGGGGCTAAGTTAGATTGTTTAAACTTCGCCTCTGTCTCTTTTGTCAATAAAAACTAATGTAAATATGAAATGAGGCAGGGAACAGTAAGCTATAGACAACAA
>JAFLJL010018346.1:16073-50604 GCA_018398815.1 Conus ventricosus | reverse complement strand
AAGGGGAAAAATTAATTCTGTTCTCAATGCCCAATGCATATGAAAACTCTGGATTACAATACTCGTTTTGTGTTTGTTCTATCTAATGACTTCTTTGTTACAACAGTTGTGTTGATCTCATGTAGATTAGATCGTAGTTTTACGTTGTCATGATGAAAAGTCTTATTGACAAACAATGCTTCTTTATAGTTGTCATGGGATATGCTTGACTGCACAGCGCTGCGAGATATCCCCTTTGCTTTTTTGATGGTTTTTCTTGACACGAAACACTGTACATTTTTTACCTTAACCCAACAAACTCCTTGATCACCCCTCCAGATAATTCATCCTTCATCTTTCCTAAAACCTTCTTGTTAACAGCTAGTGAATGCAAAGGCGAAATCTTTAGGATATCAGATTGTCGAATGTGCCGCATAATTCCATGTCTTTTAGATATCTTCAGTTGGGATATCTATAACAAACTGTCTGTATCTGTGTAAAGCACTCTGGACTCAGGATACAAGGGCTTAAAGTAGTCATAAAGAAATTCTAACATCAAAAGCTTTGATAATTCTAAAAACAGTTAAACCCAATAAAAACGGGCTTATCCAATTTGACTTTCTTTTTTTTTCATCGTTATACCAAAAAGCTGATCATGAAATCTTCTGAAGTCCTGATAATTAGGTTTAGAAGTCAGCTTAATTGCATCGTTTTCTCTGGTGACCAATCTGACATCTTTCGCTTGTGTGGATTTTCCATAGTCTTTCCGAAACAGCTGTTGTTCATCAGCTTGAAAAAGTCTTTTTCTGAAGCATCTGTGGATTTAGTTCTGAGATCAGTGTTCTTCATTATGTATGGTTTCATGAACTGTTCTTGATCAAAAGCAATTATACGATGAACAGCTGTCAACTTCAAACCATGCCTTAAATAAAATTGTAGAAGTCTGTAATGACATACATAATTTTTTTTGTCCCGAAGATTAGGCACAAGTTTAGGTGGTTCTGTTTTTGCCATCTTTAGACTTTCTGCTGCTAATGGATAGTCATTATGCAGGTCATGGAGTTCCTGAGGATATTCTAAGTCAACTTCTAGAATGAAACACGCTGTTGATCTGGCGTCAAACTGCTCAACCACTTTAATGCTTTTTGAATATTATTCGTACCGCCGTCTGTGTGCATTTTAAAGTTGCGTAATGGAAGCGATTGCGCCATTGCCCATCCATACAGATTGTTTGCATCTAAATACATGAGATAGTTAGACCTTTTACTTGGATCATAGTCGTCCAAGTATTTGTTGTTTGCTTTACAGTAATGGTGCGACGCCATACTAATTCCCCCACGCAATCCGTTTTCAATCATCTGAAGCATTGGCAGGTCGGACAATAAATCAATCTGCATTCCTGTAAATTTTAAGAAAGCGTCCCAGCTCATCCCAGGCGCAGAAATATAATGCGCAGGATCCAGGCTGTAATGTTTCATGCAGGTCTTCCTATACTTTTCAAAGACGTCCGCCAACAAACATACATCGGCCATCAAGTATGAATCATGATATCTCCCATTGTTTTACACTCTGACTTCTGCCACGCATCTTGAGCATGCTGATAGTCGGAGTCACTGATGTCCTTTCCTCTAAGACTAGAAAAGAACGCACCCTTAGGGGGAAGTGTATCTTCTTCAAACCTTTCCCAACTGTTCATGTATTCATAAGGGTAAACACCCTTTCTAACAAGTGTTGGGTCAAAATATTCTTCTGTTATTGGGCAGGACTTTAAGGACATAGCCAGTCTGAACCCATCATGTGCTGCATAGAGTCATAAAAAAGACATGTTATTTAAAGTGAAACACATGTACTTTTCTGATGACTGTGCAATGCATGACACCCTAAAGGCGCTGGTTACTGCTTGCATTATAAGGTGAGAGTCGTAACCTCGCAAGTTGTGAAAGAATATAGGCAGCTTCCATGTCTTTGGTTCAAACTTTAGTTGAAGATTGCATTTACTGTGTGCTGCTCCTCTGAACTTTCCACTAATGTGATCATGGTCTCTTACTGTCGGATTCGCTGCGTCTGAGGAGAGACCTAAACCACAAATCCAACAATGTGTGGCTGATATATACTGTTCTTGGTCTTCAGGCGTCATTATGATTTCAGATAAGTTTAGATTATTAGAACAGGCATTACGCACTTGCTGCATGCGCTGTAAAAATGTACTAGCCGCATCTGGTCCTCTATACAATTCTGGCTTTGAATGGGCGCCATCTGACCTAACAACGATGAAGGCAAATGAGCAAATCTGATGATTACTCATTAAGACTGTTTTAGGAAGTTTCTGTGGGGTGGTTCTTCATAAGGAACAATGAGTGATTCGAAGTCTGCGTAAACAACATATGGACTCGTTTGCAGTCGTTTCCAGTTCTTAAAACAACTTTACTGCCTTCTCTTGGCATAATTAGTTCTGTATTACAGTCAACTGGGCCGATACAGTGTTTCTTATGTTCGCTTGCGGCTTGAACAGATGGAATTCTTGTTAAACATTTTCTACAGAATTCTTGTTTATGTTCATGCTTTGAAGTATGCGCCAATAATCTACTCATTGTTTGTATCAATGTGTAATGTGGTAGCCCTGCTGGTGAAAACATCAGTAGTAAGTCAACATGATTTTTGTCTGGTTCGCCAATCGATGGACTGTTTTTGGACGCTCTGATGGGCTGTAGATTTGTTTCCTCATCCCATGTGTAGATATTAACAGTTATTGGTTTGTTTTGTTCTTCAAACTGATCAATTTGATCTACACTAACAGGAAAGGATATTCCATTGAAGTTGAGTTCATTGATGTAAGGACAATAGTTAGATACTCTCTCTGCGTTTTTGCGGACGTGATGCAGCCTTGCAAGAACACACCACATGAAACATTTGCTGTCTGAATTCTTTATGTTTAAAACTGCTCTTTTCGCTACCAATGCTGGAGGTAGTGGAATGTGAGACTTGCCTACAATTGGCGATACTTAGCCTGTTTTAATCTGATCTCTAAGACTTTACCCTCTGACCAGCCAGAGCCTCTCATTTTAGCTTCCTCAGAGGCTTCATCAAACTGTGTAAGCAGTTGGTCTGCCCAACCAGGTGTTAAGTCATTAGAGGAAAGAATAGTCTGCTGTTTAGTTGAGACCCAGACTTCTAGATTTTCTTCATTTATTGTTATATAGTCGATTAAAACTTTTAACATTAATTTAACTGGCGGTTGTATTGTTAGTTTACTTGGAACTTGAGAAATTGCATGTACAACGCTTGCCCGCACGTTTGCTGAATCAATGACTTCTAAATCAATATCATTCAGTACTCTTGACAAACGCTCTCCCTTAAGCATTCCTTCAAACAATTCGTCTGGTCCTTCATATATCTTAGCCATGTTGAGTTTTCTTTTCTAACTCAAATATTTATTTAAATTAAAAAAAATACTTAATCAGAATCAATATGAACGGTCTTTTTGTGTTTGGACTCATAAACAAAACAAATCTTAATAAATGTTAGCGAACCGCCCAGAGAACGTGGACAATCGAGTCACAAGACAAACACAACACGTTTCGACCTCTTAGGTCTTCGTCAGGTGATGTATAAACGAATAAAACAACGAAAATTCACTTAGCTTTGATCGCTTCAGAATGCAGCAAGTACTAGAGCAAGACCTTTCAAAATACAGCAAAACCAAACGAAGGTATTCTGCTGCCTTTAATGCTGTTACATATGTTAATACTGGAACATCAACTATAAGTGCTCTATCAGCAGGAACAAGTGTTGGTCTCTTAGCAACAGGTGTTGGTGCACCCGCAGCTTTACCTCTAGGTGGTTTGTCTTTAGCTCTTGGCCTGTGCTCATTAGTTGTAAGTACTGCCAGCAAAAAAATAAAAACTAAACTCCAAAAGCAGATCTTGTGAAGCGATAAAAGCTAAGTGAATTTTCGTTGTTTTATTTTTTTTTCATCCTGACGAAGACCTAAGAGGTCGAAAGTTTTGTGTTTTTGTCTTGGGATCGTTTTGCCCAGTTTTTGGGGCGGTTCGAAAATTTATTTAAGATTTTTTTTTGATTTCGCCGCAGTCGTTGCTTTCCCTAGATATAAAAAAAAGTTTAAAACGCCTTTGGGGTTGTTAAGTGAGTTTTTTTTGCAAGTTTAATGTCTCGTTTCATTTTTAAAATTCCTTTTTTTTATTGTCGGTTGTTGGTGTTAGAAAAAAAATTTCCCCTGCCTTTCTTTGAAGATCAAACTTTTGTCTTTTTTGTCCTCAAAATCAGCCCGGGGAAAGATAAAATTTTTTCCCTGTTTTTGAGTCAGTGTGCTTTATTTTTGTCGTTTGAGGAACTAAATTTAGTGTTATTAGTTGAACCGGCTGTGTGCTTTTGGAGTTTAGTTTTTATTTTTTGTGGCAGTACTTTCAACTAATGAGCACAGGCCAAAAGCTAAAGACAAACCACTAGGGTAAAAGCTGCGGGTGCACCAACCCGTTGCAGGAACAACACTTGTTTGCTGAAGAGCATTTTAGTTGTGTTCAATTAAATATGTAAAGCATTAAAGGGAGCAGAATACCTTCGTTTGGTTTTTTCTGTATTTTGAAAGGTCTTTCTTGTCTTGTTTTTTGTGTAATGTTTGTTTTCTGAAGGTGTTTTGTAGGGGTTTCTTTTGCAGCAGAGTTGCTACTATCTCTTCTTTAGGTATTTTGGGTAATGAAAAAACATGCTTTTTTTAAAAAATAAAAAAATAAATTTTGATTGTTATTTCTAATTGTTTCTTTAAAAATTCAGCTGGCATTATATTAAAAAAAATATACTTAAGTGGTTTATCGACATCTTTTTTTTTTATCAATTTGAATTTTTTTTTTTGTCTCTAAAGTTTCCTGCTCCGTAATGATTTCCCCTGTTGACCCTTTTTTTTTTAATCCAAAACCGATTTCGTTGCTAAATTTAAACATCAAGTCTAACATGTGAAGTGTAGATCTTTAGACACAAGGTAAATGTTGGATTTTACACTCCCGCTCAAAAGTTTTTTATTTCTCAAAATGTGTAAGGGGTTAAACCCGTGCGTGTTTGGTTGGACTACCCCCAATTGTACATTGCCTTTTGTTATTTTGGTTTTAAAAAAATTTTTTGTTTGTCTTTGAATGGTTTTCATTTCACAAGCAATAAAATACCTTTAAGCGAACTTGCTGTGGCACTAAACTAAAAATTCCATATAGTGTCTGCCCTGCCTTTAAGGATATTTAGATTGATGAAATCACTCTTTCGAAATATATTGTAATTTTGTCTTATATTGTGCTCGATCAGCCTCGCCCTCACTAAGTTAGGGTTGCTTAACATATGTCAAACTCTAACAAGATATCAGAAATGCTTGTTACTTTTTGCTTCGGTGCTGTAGATATTAATAACATATTGTAGTCATTAATAGGATAGTTTTTGGCAATCTGTTTTTTAATGCCCATTGAATAGTATGGGGCATGCGCTTTTAACAAATCTCAAAAATCTAGGGGTATGAAAAAGCGATTACTTTACGATACTTACAGCTACATACTTTTTGCCGTCTTAGCATCTTCAGCGCCTATTCTATGTATTTATTTGCTTCTTTATTTTCGATTCCTTGGAAAAGCAAAGAAAGATCTAGGCCCTTTATTCCCGGTTAGCCTTAAGGATTCAGAATTGGTTAAAAATTTGTCTGATTATGTAAAGGAAAATATTTCTTGCCCTCAAGTTTTATAGAAATTTTCTTAACCGATTGCTCGCCCCCAGATTATGTACAACAGTCCTGTTTGGGTCTGTTGTTGGAAGCGAGTTCTATTTTGGAAAGTTAAGCGCGCAGAGCCTGGCACAATCATTCATCTGCTCCTAGGTTCTGGAAATTTAACAGTTAGAATTTGATCATGAATCAATAGTAGATGGGATTATTTGGAACAGTTATATCCGGCTTATTTCCCTTCACGCCAAAGGGCTCTTTCAGCCTTCTAGCGGGGTCATGAATCGAGCATATGCTTGTGACATTTTGTTTTCATAAACAAAATTAAAAAGTTAATTATTTAAAAAACATGGAAGGCATTGAGAATGAAGTCTGATGTTTTTGATCGTGAGACGACATGAGTGAAATGATTCCTTTGACACATACATCGCTGGCGCATCTCATTGCGGCGTGAATAACAGAAAGTACGGCCGGAGCATTTTTACAAAAGTTTAGGCCTAGAACCTCCCCAATTATAGACCATGGATTTTGAAGTAATCGATGGCCATTTGTTTGTGAAAAGCGGGCCCCAGTCGAGAACAACTTGGTCAGTTACCGATAAAACGGAGACCATCAAAGGTTTGTAGCATGGAGTACAATTAAACAAAGTCTTAGGGCGAAGATCGAATTCGGCTCGGGCATTACATAAACCCAAAAATTGATGAGGAGGCTGTTTCTAAACTTCAAAACATACAACAGAACTTCCCAACAGATAACCAATACAAAACCTGGAACTTGAAGTTTTACATCATGCCAGAGTACGAAATAATACATGCATAGAAGCTGGTAACCAGTTTTTCCGAAGAAACAGCATTAAAAACTATTTACATGTTCCGCCGTTGCCCATGCGAGAATAACCGGCCCTTGATCATGCTTTTGAGAAACTTAGGGTGAATAACAAACAATTTTGCAACAAAATAGTGAAATAGAGGAGCATAATAAAAAGAGAAAAAAGAAAACTCGTTGAGGCTGACGATTCCAACTTAGGGCATGAGTTTAAAGAAAGAATAACACGAAGATACATGCTCTTGAACAAGAGAGATCAGCAAGTCTAGAAGTTTTGTCTACTAACGAGAACAATTACGAACTCAAGTGAACAGAATAGGAGAAAACTATCCAAAAGAATTTTATATGAAGACCGCACTAGACAGAACGAATAGACACTGTTTAGAGAACACGGTGTACATTCGCAAGCGTTATAACAGCCTAGGAATTTGCATTAAGTACACTTTGGTATTGGCTATTACAGGTGGCGGTGGTGCAAAGTTTCATTACCTCCACCGCCATCGCTCCATGCCACCTGATAAATCATGGGTAATAAAACACTTGACCATCTTGCGGGTTATTAAAAAAAATTAGCCAGTAAAGTATAGATCTTTACTGGTATATTAGGGAGTGTCGTTAGCTGGCTTTTTCTTACTGAAAGCAAAGTAGTGGGTTATGGGCTCTGAGCACTTATGGTCTTTAGTGCTCTAATAGTTGGGGTACTTTTTAGTAAGATAAAGAACAAGTAATCCTAGGCCTAGTTATTCCATAACAGAAGTGCCGTCTTTTCATTATTCATGGTCATATTTTTTTCGTCATCCGCGAAACAGAGTCGCGTCTTCAATGGCCTTTGGTCTTTGGACCTTGGGGATTGGGATGACTTATTTTTAGGGGGTCGGCTTGGTTGTTTATTGTTTGAAATATTACTGGCTCAGAATTTATGTCGTTTTGTCCCAATTCTGATTCATTTCCTGCAACAAGAATTTCATTGTTGTAGTTTATTATTGTTCCTACCTGGAGTTGAGGTCAGAAGGTAGCATTGTATTATAAACCAGTGCAACAGCAAAGTATTAATTTCGATCTTGCGAATTATTGTAAAACATTTTTGTTACCTTTTATACTTAAAGGCAAATCAACTGTAGTATTAATGGCGTCCTCTAATTTGCCAAGTATGTTTTTGTGCATCAAAGCCAGTAAGAAGGATCAGTTTGCTCGATCTTGCCTGTGCTTGTGAACTAGGCAAAAACACCAAACGTAAGTACGAATAGAGTCGTTTATTCGTTTATTCCTGCTCTAGTTGACCCTTAGAAGTGTCTAAAAATAAATGTTGCATCGCTGTTTTATGCTCTTGGCTCTATGGACCCAAGATGAAACAGATGTGCCTGAAGAGAAAGGATTCCAGTCATTGTTTATTACTTTCTGCGCACACCCCAAAAAATAAGGGGTGCCTAAAAGCCAGGATGCGGTCCATCTTTTGTTAAAGGTTTTGTTTACATTAGTATTGATTCGTTACAGATCCTTTCAAAAGCCTTATGTTATTCTGTTGCTAAATGGATTAAACGGTTTGTCATTTGGTAATGGTGCTTGCAGTTCAGTCAAAATACGTCTGAAGGTGTAATAAAAATGAAATCTAAACACTGACCTCACAAAGGATCGTGATGATATAAATGATCAGCATACGGGATATCACACCCCGTTGATGCACAAAACACAGCAAAGTTTACTGGTTTTCTGATTAAAAATGCAACGGATGACTGAACACACTTTCGCGATGTGTCTTTTTTAATAAGGGGGGTTGAAAGATATCTGTTTAATGGCGTGTCACCTTTACTTGAAGGTGTCAGTTGGTCACAGAATGACAAGGGCCGTCAGTTGTTTATTTTTATGATTGTAGTGCGGTCCAACAGAATATTTTGCATTAGTATATTTGAATGCACTCATTTTTAATTTGTTTTAAAAAATGTTTGACCAATAACAACTCAAGACAGTCCCTTCGTTTTTAGCGTATGCTATGATAATGAAGCGGAACCAAAGGGTTGCACTCATGAAATATTTACAAAAGTCGTATGGTTTAATATAACTGAATCCAAGAACAATAATAAGATTCTAAAAGTTGACAAACAGGAGACGAAGTTAGCCATTAACAATACTGATGGTTTTATTACGGGTTTTGCTCACTAAAAGAAGCAATTGAGTAACTTAGACATTAACTTCTCAAACTTAACAATGCAAATCTGAAAACAATGTTAACATTCAAGCCTGAAGAAGAGTAGGTTACTATTTGATAAAGACTAGCAAAATGTTAGGCTTTGCAGCTGACAATCATAGGTTTAGAGTTACACCAGACTAAAATACTTATGAGGGGGGAAAGTCCCGTCACGATCTTGCATTACATCATTAACTCTTTGTTCATTTGGATGAGCTGAGCATGATGAAAACTTTTATGATGGAAGGCCCCTCAACTGTCTTAAGAGCTCTTCATCAGGGGAAAGCTGCATATTGCGATTATGAAAATTATACAATCCCTAATTTACAGTTTAAAAAGATTAGCTTTGTGGAAAGGTCGGATCATTTAATATAAAAATCACAGTCAAAACGGGAAAGTCGTAAATGTGATAAACCTACACATTGTTTTGGAAAGAAAATAATAAAACTGTACTAAAAAATAATGTTCGCGTCAGTCCAGATGAATCAAGGAGATTACATTAGCGCTGTAAGGTGTATAACCTTAGAATTAAAAAGACCTTGAGACGTGCGGACTTTGAACAGAATGGTGAGATAGCGCTTTGTATGGGTTCGGAGTACACTATGTTGTGATTATAAACGCAATGAGGTTGGCGACAACATAAAGGTTTCCTAAACTGAACAAACTACGCAATCTAGAAGCAAATAATGTGGCAGTATGAATATCAAAATAGTTCGAAAACCTGACAGCAAATGGCACTTAGAAACATATTTAGAATGGGTATAAAATTTGAATTCATAAGCCCATTTACATTTTTTAGCCGTCAAAACGTTTCAGAAAAGCATTCAACTCTGGCCCCTTTACATGTAAGTCTTATTTGCCAGAGGGACAATAGTCGGAAAAAGAGATTGCAAAATAACGCCGTATAGGAATTAAACAGTACATTCTCCAAAGAGAGAATCGGTTTTATTTAAAGAAGACTTCTACAAAATTACGTTCATTCCACGCAAAATTAGGAGACACGTTCACAATGTGATATGTGATATTTTTGTCTTAAAAGATGTGGAGAGGAATGGAGCTTTGGGCGTCAGTGACATACTTATGAAAGGAATTAATATTAGCTGGCAAAACTTTTAGACGTTGACGGTCTTAAAGGTTACCATCGTCGTTCTTCACAATGGTGAGGAATATTAAGGTATGACAACAAGCAGCAAAAATCAATTATTGGCTTAAATAAGAACATTCTTACAGAAAAAAATATAAACTGAATTGGATTAATCTTACACATTTAGGCCTCATAGGTTTTTATTATACTGAACAAGTTTGACGGAGAGTATGATAAAACATAATAAAACTGGATTAGATTAAATTATGTTATAAAACTATGGAACAGTAAACTTTATGATGAAAACCCCTCATTGTTCAATAATTTGTGGACAGACTGGACTGTGGAAAAACAATATTGTACTCGACCTATACAAACAGTTTATCGTTATAATTTTGATCATATAGTAATTTTCTTGCCCAAACACTTAAATGGAACAAAGCATATAATGATAGGAAGGTTTATAGGGGCAGTTGATGTCATATATTTGATTGATCCCAGCAAGATGCGGAGTGAGTGTTTAGAACACTTTTATTAAATTGTTTGGGGAAGCAGGACATATTTATTATAGTAGACTGTCGGCAGAAAGAGACATAGTTACAAAAGAGAAAACTTTGTCAAAAACTGGCTTACAGTGGAAAAGACATGCTGGGGATAAGTGTGTGGATTTTGTGTCAGAAATATAACCTCCGTTTTAAAAGACTTTAGGAGAACAATTAAAGGACTGTAGTTTTATTTACCTGAAGACAGAGACGCATTTGATGAATTGTATGCGCGAAAATGATGTTATTGAAAATGATCAGGAAAAACACGGGATTAAGCAAAAACTAAATCTGAAAAGTTTAGTAAATTAGTATTGAAAACGGATAATCCTACGCAGTATGTTTGTTTGTAGATAATCGTTATTTTTTGGTTATAGAAGTCTTACTTGTCAGAGAACGTAAAAATGCCGGCACTAGGTTCAACCGCCCGAAACTGGTTGAGGGCGGTTGAGCTAGTGCCGGAATTTTTTACGTTCTCTCCAAGAGATATTTGGATGAACTCCCCTTTTCACAATATTTTCATCTGGATGAAAATGGTTTGTTCATCTTCCGTCTTACTCTATGTATATGCTTTTTACATTTGTGTGTGTGTGTGTGTGTGTGTGTGTGTGTGTGTGTGTGTGTGTGTGTGTGTGTGTGTGTGTGTGTGTGTGTGTGTTTCTTCTTCAATTATATTTCAGCTTTGTGTGCGTTTGTATGTCGTATGATAACTGTGTTAGTGGTTCTTTGATTTGCCAAAGATATGAAAGAGTTTACAGATGCTTACCCGTGGCGGTCATTCTCCATCTACTTATTTACTGTTTTGCATGTATTTGTTTATTTGTATTGCTGCACTTTCTCTCTGTTTGTCATATAAATACTATTTTCCTTCAGTTGCGAATTAGTTTCTCTTTTTCTTTTTAGTTAACTGATATTCCGATTTTACATATGATCATTCTTTGATGTGAACTACCGTGTGAAAACATTTACTGTGTGCACATTTACACACACGTGCTCTACGTGGTCATACACACATATGCGCTCGTTGTATGCCCACACAAACAAGCACGCACGCACACATAATCACATACACATGCGCGCGCACACACACACACACACACACACACACACACACACACACACACCCCCAACACACACACACACACACACACACACACACACACACACACACACACACACACACACACACACACACACACACACACTGAAAGTAAAGAGTATAGAAAGTGAAGAGCAAAGTAAAACAAAATCAATTCATGATGATAATGAGTTCACAAGGAAAAGCTTGTAAATTCAGAAATAACACTTGAGGAAGTAAAAGACAGTATTTTACATTTGAGTAAAGCAAAAGCATCTGTTGGATTAGATGGCATATCTTATGAAATGTTAAAACACTTACCTTACAATGTTGTTCGATTTTTACATATATTCATACAAAGATGTTGGAGTAAAGGGGAAATGCCTTCAGTTTGGAAGCGATCAATTGTTATTCCTATACATAAGAAAGGAAAGCCTAAAGCAGATAGAAACAGCTATCGACCCATCTCGTTAACGTCACACGTTTGCAAACTTATGGAGAAAATAATATTAAACAGATTAGTCCATTTCTGCGAAAAACAGTGCATTATCCCCCCAAATCAAGCAGGCTTTCGGAAAGGCCGATCAACTACAGAACATCTAGTGAAACTAACAACACAAATCAAACAGCAGTTCGCGAGGCGGAAGAATATCCTTGCAACTTTTTTTGACATTAAGAAAGCTTATGATCAAGTATGGCACTACAAATTATTTCAAAAGCTTAAGGAAAACAATATTAATGGTAATATGTATAACTACATTAAAAACTTCCTTTCACATCGTTTCATACAAGTAAGAATAGGAAACACGTACTCGAACCCCAGAGAACTTCAGATGGGATTACCTCAAGGGTCAGTTATTTCTCCTGTTTTATTTAATATGCTCATAGCCGATCTTCCAAAGAGGTTGTCAAACGATTCAGTTTTAGTCCAGTATGCTGACGATATATGCATGTGGATGAAGGTAACAATGAAACGCAATACACCCACTAGAGCATTAAACTATACAAAAAAAGTTTACCAAAAGGAATTAGATAAAATCACTAATTTTATGAAAGAAAATGGTTTATCATTATCTTTAGAAAAAACAAACATGGTCCTTTTTAACTCAGGTTATAACCCAGAAAAAATGCCAATATTCAGCATTAATGGAATTGCCCTTACGTTTGTGCAAAGTGTTAAGTTTTTAGGTGTTTATCTGTCATCAAAACTTACTGGAATCAACATATAAATCATATACTTGATAAAGCACGAAAAGCATTAAATTTTCTCAAAATTATAAGTAAACAACGTTGGGGTCAGGATACTAAAGCACTTTTATGTCTTGCAAACTCACTTGTTCGATCTCGTTTAATGTATGCCCAAGAAGTTTTCTTTAATGCCCCCAAGCACCTATTATCCAAACTTCAAAGCATAGACTGCAAAGCTGTTAAACTGGCACTTGGGGTACCAATACATGCTTCCAATCTAGGATCCTATAACGAAGCGGGTGTTCGGGGTACCAATACATGCTTCCAATCTAGGATCCTATAACGAAGCGGGTGTTCTTCCTCTAGATGACAATAGGAAAAATTCTTGCGCTAAATTTATAGTAAAGTCTTTTGCTTTTGATACATTTTGTAAGGAAGAAATTAGATTAGATTCCGCGAAAGATTTTGCTAAAAGAGCTAAAGCATACACTCTTTACAATCAATCAATTCCTATGCCACCGATATAATCAATTCTAAAGAATTAAAACACAAAGAAATAGCCACTAAGCCACCTGTTTCACCAGTAGCACCCTGGGAGCATATTAAACCTGCTTTTGATATTGATGATACAAATTTAAACAAAAATCAATCTCCAAATATCTTAAAAAATTTAGTAAACATAAGCATTGAAAACAAGTATACTGATTATATCAAGATTTACACAGACGGCTCTGTAATGGAAAATGGCAGTGCAGGATCAGCATTTTTTATTCCTTCCTTGAAAACATTAAAACGTTATAATATTGGCAGACATTATTCCATTTTCAGTGCTGAACTAATAGCCATTTTAAGGGCGTTACATCACATTCAAGAGTTACCTTTAAATGCATGCAAAATATTATTTTGTGTGGATTCAAAATCAGTATTATATGCCATCAAAGGTCAAACTACCAAGGCACGGGTTGAAATGACACAGGAAATCAAGCACTTAATACATCACTTAGCAAGCAAAGATATCAGTGTTACTTTTTATTGGATTCCATCTCACTGTGGAATTGTCTTTAATGAACAGGTAGATCAAGCAGCCAAGAGTGCAGCACGCAATGCTGCAGGGACAATTAAACTTAATGTTAAGCTAGATCTACATGAATATTATAAATACTTTGACAAGTTAGCAAAGGATAATTTTGTTGACAAGTTGAAGACCTTAGATATACAATATTCACATAATTGTGTAAAAGCTTGTGACACACTGCATTCGGATATAATAATTAAGAGTTTAAGTCAAATCAAATCCAGATCAATTACGTCTTTGATGTTTAAGATTCGTCTAAATGCTCTCAAAACAAAATTTTGTAAAGATATTATTGTGTTTTGTGGGAGTCAAATTTCTACGAATCATCTGCTTCTGCACTGTCCTGCCATCAAAGCTCAAATGCTCAAAAATGGAGGCACTGTGTTCAACCTTCGAGATCCGATAACATTACAGAAAATAGTTAATGACCTTGATCTTCTTAAGTTGTTTTCAGAAACTTTGCGTTCTAGTTCTGTTGGTATTTTTCTTTGATAGTTGCTGGTAATGTTGAGATCAGTTGTGTTTGTAGAATTCAAAACTTAAGTATGGCATTGATGTTAATTTACTCAAAAACACTCGACACTTAAAAGATTCTCTCACATGCATATATTTACTTTTTTTTTTTTTTTTTTGTCTAATGTCACTTGAGGGTGAAGAGACGTTAAATTAAAGTACTACTACACACACACACACACACACACACACATGCACACATACTCTCACACATACACACACGCACACATACGCGCGCACGTGGGCGCGTGCGCACGCGCGCACGCAAGGACGCTCCCACGCATGTACATGTACTCATCTATATAACAGCAGCAGCAGGAGCAGCAGCAGTAGTAGTAGAAGTGAGAGAGATATTACCATACTTCTGATTTTTTCCTCGATGCTGGTTTCATGATCATGTCGTCTTTCTTATCGTTGTTATCATTTTCGTTGTTCGTCTTTTCCATGGACCTAGACCATGTGGATTCCTGCTGGACGACAGCTGTTTCTGACAATGGGGCGTCTGGCACCCGGAGCGTGGGCCTTGACCGGCTGCTGTCTCTGGCATCTCCTCCTCCTAAACCTCCACGTCTCAGGCCAGGCGAACATTCCAACCACAACCCTCTCCCACACCACCACTAGTGGTACTACGCCAGCAGCGAGCGCTTACTCAACGACTGTGACTACCACCGCCGCTGGGTCCCAGCACAGTGCCACCAGTACGACCGCTAGTACCACTGTACCGACCGCTAGTTCCACTGTACCGACCGCTAGTTCCACTGTACCGACCGCTAGTTCCACTGTACCGACCGCTAGTTCCACTGTACCGACCGCTAGTTCCAATGCCCCTGCCACCAGTGCCACTGTTCCTGTCACGAGTACATCTGCTCCAGCCTCGAGTACTACTGTTCCAATCTCGAGTAAAACTGTTTCAGCCTCGAGTACATCTGTTCCAACCACGGGTACATCCGTTCCAACCACCAGTACAACTGTTCCAACCGCGAGTACATCTGTTCCAACCACCAGTACAACTGTTCCAACCGCGAGTACATCTGTTCCAACCACCAGTGCAACTGTTCCAGCCTCGACTACAGCTGTCCAAGCCTCGAGTACTACATCCCCGACAGTGCCGACCTCATCTGCCACATCCCCGACTATGTCCACCACATCCACTGCTTCCCCGACTGCACCCACGACATCCACGAAACCCACCACATCCACGACTGCACCCACCACATCCACGACACCCACCACATCCACGACTGCACCCACCACATCGACGACTGCACCCACCACATCCACGACACCCACCACATCCACGACTGCACCCACCACATCCACGCCTTCACCCACCACATCCACGCCTTCACCCACCACATCCACGACTTCACCCACCACATCCACGACTGCACCCACCACATCCACGAAACCCACCACATCCACGACTGCACCCATCACATCCACGACTTCATCCACCACATCCACGACTCCACCCACCACATCCACGCCTTCACCCACCACATCCACGACTTCACCCACCACATCCACGACTTCACCCACCACATCCACGACTTCATCCACCACATCCACGACTTCATCCACCACATCCACGACTTCATCCACCACATCCACGACTTCATCCACCACAATCCACGACTTCATCCAATCCCACCACATCCACGACTTCACCCACACATCCAACCATCACCCACACATCCACGACTTCACCCACCCTCACACCCACCACATCCATCGCCCTTCACCCACCACATCCACGCCTTCACCCACCACATCCACGACTTCATCCACCACATCCACGACTTCATCCACCACACCACGACTCACACCACACACCCACCACATCCAGACTTCACCCACGACATCCCCACTTCACACCACATCCACGACTTACCACTACACACCCACCACATCCACACCACCCACCAACCCCCACCACATCCACGACTTCACCCACCACAACACCCACCACATCCACACTTCACCACCAACACCCACCCAACACCACCACATCCACGACTTCACCACCACAACACCCACATCCATGACTTCACCCGCCACATCACCCACCACATCCGCCACATCATCCACGACATCCATGACTTCACCCACCACATTACCCCCACATCATCCACCACTTCTCACCACATCTATGACTTCACCCACCACATCACCCACCACATCCACGACTTCACCCGTAACATCACCCACCACATCCATGACTTTACCACGATATCCACGACTTCACCTACCACATCACCCACACACGTCCACGATTTCACCCACCACATCAACGACTTCACCAATAACATCCTCCACCGTGTCCACGACTACACCCACTACATCCACGACTTCAACGACTACATCCACAACTTTACCCACCACATCTGCGACTTCACTCACCACATCACCCACCACATCAACGACTTCACCCGTAACATCCTCACCGTGTCCACGACTACACCCACTACATCCACGACTTCAACGACTACATCCACAACTTCACCCTACACATCTGCGACTTCACCCACCACATCACCCACCACGTCCACGACTTCACCCACCACAGCAACGACTTCAACCACTACATTTACGACTTCATCCACCACATCACCCATAACATCCACGACTTCACCCACCACATCCACGACTTCACCCACTACATCCACGACCACATCACCGACCACATCACCCACCATGTCAACGACTTCACCCACCACAGCAACGACTTCACCACCACCTCCACGACTTCACCCACTACATCCACGACTTCATCTACCACATTTACGACTTCTCCACCACATCAACGACTTCACCCACACCTCCACGACTTCACCCACTACATCCACGACTTCACCCACCACATTTACGACTTCTCCCACCACATCAACGACTACACCACCCACACCACCCACCACATCACCCACCACATCAACGACAGCACCCACCACATCAACGACATCACCCACCACATCCACGGCTTCATCCACCACATCACCCACCACATCAACGACTTCACCCACCACATTTACAACTTCACCCACCACATCCACGACTACACCAACCACACCACCCACCACATCACCCACACCAACGACTACACCACCACACCAACGACTACACCCACCACATCAACGACCACACCACGACTACGCCCATCACACCAACGACTACACCCACCACATCAACGACTACACCCACCACATCACCGACTTCACCTACCACATCCATGACTACACCCACCACACCCACGACTTCACCCACGACTTCACCCACCACATCAACGACTACACCCACCACATCAACGACCACCCCCACGACTTCACCCACCACATCCACGACTTCACCCACCACATCCACGACTTCACCCACCACATCCACGACTTTTCCCAGCACAAGTTCAACTCTCCCAACCTAACCACGTCTGTGCCGGTGTCGACCACGCAGGGGGTCTGTGCCTCCCAGCCCTGTCTGAACGGCGGAACGTGTTCCATCTCAAGCGGAACGTTTCAATGTCAGTGTGCTCGGGCTTCGAAGGTCACCAGTGTCAGACGGTAAGAGGGATGGATGGATGGATGGATGGACAAACGAATGAATGAATGAATGAATGAATGAATGAATGAATGAATGAATGAATGAATGAATGAAGAGATGTACGGGGGGGGGGGGGGGGGGGGGGAGGCCAAACAAATGATAAAAAAGGGGAAGAAACAATGAATGAGTTGATAAACCTATTGATTGATTGATTAATTAATCAATTCGTTCGTTCGTTTACTAATGCATGGATTAACAGTCGAACGAACGAATGGATGAACGGACTGCTCCGTTGATAGTTGAATAAACAGCTGAGATAGTTGAATAAACAGCTGAGATAGTTGAATAAACAGCTGAATGGAGGAACTAATGATCAATTACTGAATGAATGAATGAATGAATGAATGAATGAATGAATGAATGAATGAATGAATGAAGGAAGGAAGGAAGGAAGGAAGGAAGGAAGGAAGGAGATTCAGCAATACGTTGTAAATCCCCCATTGGAAATAAGAATGTCTGTACAACACTAAACGCAGCATAAACCCATCCATGCCATGGTAAACCACATACAGCTGCAGTTTTAACTGCCCCGTGACTCCAGACATTTCCTGTCAAACCAGCCACTAAATCGCTCAGTTTCTTGTCTGTAGTGAAGGTTCTTGTCATCATGCATCAGTCATTAGTCCCATGAAGCAAAATGATGTTATTCGCAAACTTGACTGATGAGCAGGATAAACGTATATTCCTACCAACAGCTGAATGTTGTCACACACACACACACACACACACACACACACACACACACACACACACACACACACACACACACACACACACACACACACACACACACCACACGCGCACGCACACGCACACACACACACACGCACACACACACACACACACACACACACACACACACACACACACACACACACACACACACACACACACTCTCTCTCTCTCTCTCTCTCTCTCTCACACACACACACACACACACACACACACACACACACCACACACACACACACACACACACACACGAAAGATATCAAAATCATTTTCAAGTGTTTACTGATGGTTCCGTTTTAGATGATGGAAATGTTGGTGCAGCATTTGTTATTCCTTCCCTTAAAATTCAAAGATCGTTCTTTCTGGGTTGCAGTTTATCTATATTCACAGCCGAATTAGTAGCTATAATGATGGCAATGGAATTTCTAACAGATCTTCCCATTAACTTCGCTCAGATAGTTTTCTTTGTAGATTCAAAATCAGTCCTACTTGCCTTGACTCCTCTAATATATCGACACGACCCGACCTTGTGTTTGAAATTAAATATCTTTTATACTGTCTGGTGTCTAAAGGCATTACTATAGAATTTTGCTGGATTCCTTCGCATACTGGTATACTTGGAAATGAACTGGCTGATAGGGCTGCGAAAAAAGGTGCTAAAAAAGTAGGGTCATTTTATGAGTTGAAAATAAAACCGTCAGTAGTGGAATGTTATCGTACCCTTGAATCGACTGCACGGAAGAGAGCTCAAACAAATGTTGATACGTCAACCGAGATTTCATCCAACCAATGGGAAGCTTTTCCAATAGACCTTGTATTAAGAAAAATGCCTGATCTTCCAGTTTATTATTCCAGACAAATATCTTCCCTTATAATTCGATTAAAGCTTTGAAAACAAAGTTTAGTAAGAATACTAACTGTATTTGTGGTAAAGAAATAACACTGAACCACATTTTATTCAATTGTCACAAGTTGACTACTTTCTTACCAACATCATTACGATCCAATACTTTTTCTGAAAAAAACTTGCAAGATCTACTTTCGAATCATTCTCTGCTGATCGAAATTGCTGAATACTTAATACATAGTCCGATTGGAGTTTTTATTTAGATACTTTTGAGCTAACTCATTTTGTTTAAGATAGTGAAGGATTTTTGCTTTCTTGCTATATATTTGGGGTTTTTCCCCCACTAATTGTTGTATTTAAGATTGTTGATTTGTTTATTGTGCAGTTTAGACACATATACAGATACATACACTTACACACTCACATACAAAGGCCTACATTCATGCTTACACAACACATAGGCTTATTCATTTAACCATTCAGTCAGTCAGTCACTCTCTTCTTTCATTCACGTCTAATATCACTCAAAGTGAACAGACGTTAAACAGAAGTACGAACGAACGAACACACACACACACACACACACACACACACACACACACACACACACACACACACACACACACACACACACACACACACACACACACACACACACACACACACACACACACACACACACACACACACACACACACCACTCACTCACAAGTGCTCTCCCTTGCATAGAGGTTCATGTACACATGTCAGAAATAGGTTTTAGTTGTCTGTTTGTTTTGTTTTGTGTAAAGCGGCCTCAATGCAACTGAAATCCTATGAAAGATAATCACAAATCCACAATTGAGTTCTTACACAAACATGAATTTATTGGAAACCATTTCAATACAAGCTGGCGACACTGCATGGGGTCCGTGTGATGCTTTCCCCGCATTGGTAGATCCCCTGCTTAATACTTAATAGTATGTGTGTGTGTGTGTGTGTGTGTGTGTGTGTGTGTGTGTGTGTGTGTGTGTGTGTGTGTGTGTGTGTGTGTGTGTGTGTGTGTGTGTGTGTGTGTGTGTGTGTGTGGTCTACAGTGGTTGTACGGTAACGGCTAGGGATGTATTGAGCAGAGATCTGCTTTATCGAGAAGGCGGAATATGGAGAAAGAGGGAGACGACCTATCGTCTTTGGGTTCGATTTCAAGCCACAGCCAGCACTCGGGTTGGCATTAGAAGCAGACGACCTTGCGTGAGTTCTTCCAACAAGGCCAGATCAGTACTGAGCAGAGGGAATATGGAACATCAGAAGGGATATGGAACAGCAGAGGGAATATGGAACATCAGAAGGGATATGGAACATCAGAAGGGATATGGAACATCAGAAGGGATATGGAACATCAGAAGGGATATGGAACAGCAGAGGGAATATGGAACATCAGAAGGGATATGGAACATCAGAAGAGATATGGAACATCAGAAGGGATATGGAACATCAGAAGGGATATGGAACATCAGAGGGATATGGAACATCAGAGGGAATATGGAACATCAGAGGGAATATGGAACATCAGAAGGGATATGGAACATCAGAGGGAATATGGAACATCAGAAGGGATATGTAACAGCAGAGGGAATATGGAACAGCAGAAGGGATATGGAATAGCAGAGGGAATATGGAACAGCAGAAGGGATATGGAACAGCAGAGGGAATATGGAACAGCAGAAGGGATATGGAACAACAGAGGGAATATGGAACATCAGAAGGGATATGGAACATCAGAGGGGTATGGAACATCAGAAGGGATATGGAACAACAGAGGGAATATGGAACATCAGAAGGGATATGGAACACCAGAATGGATATGGAACATCAGAGGGATATGGAACATCAGAAGGGATATGGAACATCAGAGGGATATGGAACATCAGAAGGGATATGGAACATCAGAGGGATATGGAACATCAGAGGGATATGGAACATCAGAAGGGATATGGAACAACAGAGGGAATATGGAACATCAGAGGGATATGGAACATCAGAAGGGAAATGGAACATCAGAGGGAATATGGAACATCTGAAGGGATATGGAACATCAGAAGGGATATGGAACAGCAGAGGGAATATGGAACAGCAGAAGGGATATGGAACAGCAGAGGGAATATGGAACAGCAGAAGGGATATGGAACAACAGAGGGAATATGGAACATCAGAAGGGATATGGAACATCAGAGGGATATGGAACATCAGAAAGGATATGGAACAACAGAGGGAATATGGAACATCAGAAGGGATATGGAACATCAGAGGGATATGGAACATCAGAGGGATATAAAACATCAGAAGGGATATGGAACATCAGAGGGATATGGAACATCAGAAGGGATATGGAACATCAGAGGGATATGGAACATCAGAGGGATATGGAACATCAGAAGGGAATATGGAACATCAGAGGGATATGGAACATCAAAGGGAAATGGAACATCAGAGGGAATATGGAACATCAGAAGGGATATGGAACATCAGAAGGGATATGGAACAGCAGAGGGAATATGGAACATCAGAAGGGATATGGAACAGCAGAAGGGATATGGAAGAGCAGAGGGAATATAGAACATCAGAAGGGATATGGAACATCAGAAGGGATATGGAACAGCAGAAGGGAAATGGAACAGCAGAGGGAATATGGAACATCAGAAGGGATATGGAACATCAGAAGGGATATGGAACAGCAGAAGGGATATGGAACAGCAGAGGGAATATGGAACAGCAGAAGGGATATGGAACAGCAGAGGGAATAGGGAACAGCAGAAGGGATATGGAACATCAGAGGAATATGGAACATCAGAAGGGATATGGAACAACAGAGGAATATGGAACAACAGAGGTAATATGGAACAGCAGAGGGAATATGGAATAACAGAGGGAATATGGAACAGCAGAGGGAATATGGAACAACAGAGGGAATATGGAACAGCATAGGGAATATGGAACAACAGAGGGAATATGGAGCAGCAGAAAGAATATGGAACAGCAGAAGGGATATGGAACAACAGAGGGAATATGGAACAGCAGAAGGGATATGGAACAACAGAGGGAATATGGAACATCAGAAGGGATATGGAACATCAGAGGGATATGGAACATCAGAAGGGATATGGAACAACAGAGGGAATATGGAACATCAGAAGGGATATGGAACATCAGAAGGGATATGGAACATCAGAGGGATATGGAACATCAGAAGGGATATGGAACATCAGAGGGATATGGAACATCAGAAGGGATATGGAACATCAGAGGGATATGGAACATCAGAAGGGATATGGAACAACAGAGGGAATATGGAACATCAGAGGGATATGGAACATCAGAAGGGATATGGAACATCAGAGGGAATACGGAACATCAGAAGGGATATGGAACATCAGAAGGGATATGGAACAGCAGAGGGAATATGGAACATCAGAAGGGATATGGAACAGCAGAAGGGATATGGAACAGCAGAGGGAATATGGAACATCAGAAGGGATATGAAACATCAGAAGGATATGGAACAGCAGAGGGAATATGGAACATCAGAAGGGATATGGAACATCAGAAGGGATATGGAACAGCAGAAGGGATATGGAACAGCAGAGGGAATATGGAACAGCAGAAGGGATATGGAACAGCAGAGGGAATATGGAACAGCAGAAGGGATATGGAACAACAGAGGGAATATGGAACATCAGAAGGGATATGGAACAACAGAAGGGATATGGAACAACAGAGGTAATATGGAACAGCAGAGGGAATATGGAACATCAGAAGGGACATGGAACATCAGAAGGGATATGGAACAACAGAAGGGATATGGAACAACAGAAGGGATATGGAACAACAGAGGGATATGGAACATCAGAAGGGATATGGAACAACAGAAGGGATATGGAACATCAGAAGGGATATGGAACATCAGAAGGGATATGGAACATCAGAGGGAATATGGAACAGCAGAGGGAATATGAACAACAGAGGGAATATGGAACAGCAGAGGGGATATGGAACAACAGAGGGAATATGGAACAGCAGAGGGATATGGAACAGCAGATGGAATATGGAACAACAGAGGGAATATGGAACATCAGAGGGAATATGGAACAACAGAGGGATATGGAACATCAGAAGGGATATGGAACATCAGAGGGATATGGAACATCAGAAGGGATATGGAACATCAGAGGGATATGGAACATCAGAAGGGATATGGAACAACAGAGGGAATATGGAACATCAGAGGGATATGGAACATCAGAATGGATATGGAACATCAGAGGGAATATGGAACAACAGAGGGAATATGGAACAACAGAGGGAATATGGAACAACAGATGGAACATCAGAGGGAATATGGAACAACAGAGGGAATATGGAACACAAAGGGAATATGGAACAACAGAAGGGATATGGAACAGCAGAGGGAATATGGAACAACAGAGGGAATATGGAACAACAGAAGGGATATGGAACAGCAGATGGAATATGGAACAGCAGAAGGGATATGGAACAACAGAAGGCATATGGAACAACAGAGGGAATATGGAACAGCAGAGGGGGTATTGAACAGCAGAGGGAATATGGAACATCAGAGGGAATATGGAACAACAGAAGGGATATGAAACAGCAGAAGGGATATGGAACAGCAGATGGAATATGGAACAACAGATGGAATATGGAACAACAGAAGGGATATGGAACAGCAGAAGGGATATGGAACAGCAGAGGGAATATGGATCAACAGAGGGAATATGGAACATCAGAGGGAATATGGAACAACAGAGGGAATATGGAACAACAGAGGGAATATGGAACATCAGAGGGAATATGGAACAACAGAAGGGGATATGGAACAGCAGAGGGAATATGGAACAACAGAGGGAATATGGAACAGCAGAGGGAATATGGAACAACAGAGGGAATATGGAACAACAGAGGGAATATGGAACAACAGAAGGGATATGGAACAGCAGAGGGAATATGGAACAGCAGAAGGGAATTGGAACAGCAGAGGGAATATGGAACAACAGAAGGGATATGGAACAGCAGAAGGGATATGGAACAGCAGAGGGAATATGGAACAACAGAGGGAATATGGAACAACAGAAGGGATATGGAACAGCAGAGGGAATATGGAACAACAGAGGGAATATGGAACAACAGAAGGGATATGGAACAGCAGAGGGAATATGGAACAACAGAAGGGATATTGAACAGCAGAGGGAATATGGAACAACAGAAGGGATATGGAACAGCAGAGGGAATATGGAACAACAGAAGGGATATGGAACAGCAGAGGGGTATTGAACAACAGAGGTAATATGGAACAGCAGAGGGAATATGGAGCAACAGAAGGGATATGGAACAGCAGAGGGGGTATTGAACAACAGAGGTAATATGGAACAGCAGAGGGAATATGGAACAACAGAAGGGATATGGAACAACAGAGGGAATATGGAACAACAGAGGGAATATGGAACAGCAGAGGAAATATGGAACAACAGAAGAGATATGGAACAGCAGAGGGGATATGGAACAACAGAAGGGATATGGAACAACAGAAGGGATATGGAACAACAGAAGGGATATGGAACAACAGAAGGGATATGGAACAACAGATGGAATATGGAACAACAGAAGGGATATGGAACAACAGAAGGGATATGGAACAACAGAGGGAATATGGAAAAAAAAACCAACTTGTTCCATTTATTATTGATATTATCAGTACATCTCTTTCTGAAGGCATAGCTGCCTCTCAATTCAAACGAGCTTTCATCACTTCACCGTTGAAAAGCATGACTTTGACCATAATCAACGAAAAATATTTAGACCTTTGTCAAATCTGCCATTCATTTCAAAAGGCACTTGAGGACGTTGTGTTTAAGCGTTTGCACAAACATTTGTCAGGTAACTGCCTATCTGAAATTGAGAATTCTGCTCGTAGAAAGGATCGTAGCACATAGACTGCCATACTGAGCTGAGTGTCATGGAAACTCAGCTGCCGAATGCAGACGCGAATTCATGTCGAGAGATTTATCTCTATGATTGCTTTGCTTGACTCCAAAACAGCATTCGACAAGCTGGATCATCCCATCCCTGTGGAAAGGTTGAAAGTCGCTTTGGGCGTTCAGGGCGAAGGTCCTCACTGGGTTGTGTTACACGTTTGTGATCGTTGTCAGTAAATTGTCACTGATGGTTGTCTGTCTGCCTGAGGTCTCCTTGTGCATGCTGTTCCCAGGGTTATGTGCTGGAACATGTGTTGTTCACACGCTATTCTCAACCTTCGTCCGAAATCAATTTCAGCATACGCTAGTGACTTTCATAACTAAAGATTGCATCACCTGATGAATTTGCGACGTTCGGCCTGTATTATGCTATGCATCGACGATCTACTCTTCTGCATGATCATTGATAAGCATACACTGAACACTGATAAAACAGTAATGTTTGCTGGCGCTGTCTGACGGATGAGGTAGGCAGGCAGTGGAGAGAACAGGGAAAGGCCGACTCTAAGCCACTTTCACCCTCCACCAAGTTTTTGGGCGAAAGTGGCCTAAAAGCTGCCTTTCCTGTGGCGGAAGAGAGAGAGAGAGAATCACCGGCAGACAGACAGACAGACAGAGAAGAGAGAGACAGAGAGAGACAGACAGACAGACAGAGAGGCGGGCAGACAGACAGACACACACACACTCTTTCTCTCTCAATTAAATGACATAAAATCCGCACACTTCTTCTGACTAATTTCCACCTACAAACTTTGTACACGGGCTGAAATCTGATCACTTAATTTACGGCTCGCGGCAGTTTGCACCTAGCCTGTGCTGTTTAAACGAAGCACACTTGGCTGGTTACACTACATTCCCTCAGAAATTCGAGATTGCCACGTCGAAAAAACCAATCGAGGCTGTCCCGGAACAACGGGGGTTTAAAATTTTTGGTTTTGAGCCACCACTCAAAAAAAGGCTGTGTTTTTTGACAGCGCTCTTTTTGGGGCCCAACTGTTTTTTAAAATTGTTTTTTTAAAAAAAGGTTTAAAACGTTACGAGAAAAGGTTTGTTATTCGGGGGCCTTAATTTTATTTTAAAACTGCAGGGTTGTAAAACCCGGGAGAGATTTTTTTTTAAAAAACGAAAAAAAGTAAACTAACTGTTTTTGGAAAGAACGGTTTCTTAAAGGTTTTTTTGGTTTCAAGGAAAATAAAACCCAAATGTAGCTAGTTTTAATAGGGGGTTTGACAATTGTTGGTGATAATTTTAAATTTTTAACAAAAAAACCCGCACACTTATTCTGATTTAATTTTAAAAACCCTAAAAAAACTATGTGTAACACGGGGCCAAAAACCCCCGCTTATTTAGGCTAGCGGAAAACGCGCAAACCTTCGTTCACACGCGCACGGCAAGGGGAAAAAAAAAATTCAAAAAAAGCGGGGAAAATGGGTTTGCCAGGTGGGGGGGTTTGGGGGGGGGGGGGTTGAAATTCATTTGGGTTTGACGCGCCCAGGTGTCGTTAGGAATGCTAGACTTTTTCGTGTCACCCCCCACTTTGTGGCCCCCAAGGGTTGTATTGTTCTTAGTTTGTATCAACTTTGATTGTTTGTTAACTACAGATTCAGTGTTCATGGGGCCCAAGGTTTGGATTGTAAAAATTAAAGGGATGTGTATATTTTTCTACTTTTTTTAATTCAAAACCATTTTAAACTCCCTTAAAGTGCCCCCAAATGCAACTGAAGGGGCGTTTTTTTAAATTTTCTGGCAAACAATTTAATGGGGTTAGGCAGGGCACCCGCGCACTTATGGGGAGAGATGTTTGCACCACACGGGGGCACCTAACCACACACACACACACACACACAAAACCCCCCACACTTTGGGCCCACAGACAGCATCATACACGGGCACGCGCCCCCCTCACCCCTTCCGACAAACGGGAGGGGAAAAAAATTTTCAATACTGCTCCCCCGCCCCCCCCTCACCCACCCCCCAAAACGCCGGGTTTGCCCATTAAAATTTTTTTCATCATTTTTTTTTTTTTAAAACCCACCGCCACTTGACGGAAAAAAAAACCCGGGTTTCACATTTTCTCTGACTCCCGGGGACGGTAGGAGTTTTTATTGGGGCGGGGTGTTTTGGGGCCTTGGTGGTTTTTTCAAAAAAGGCCCGACCCGGGTTTATGAGGAACAGAATTGTGCAAAATTCAAGATCACAAGTTTTACTTTAACTGAAATGTTAGAGTATTTTTTCCAAAAAAAGAATCGGTAAAGAAATTTTTCGTTCCCCGCCAAAAACCAAAAAGAAGATTGCTTTCCTAAGGGGGGGAAAGGAAAAAAAAAAAAGTGAACCGACTGCTTTGGAAATAAAACGACTTTCTTCAAGTTTTTTTTTGGTTCAAGGAAATGAAAATGACATTCCCGAACAAGTTGACCAATTATTTTAAGTGTTTAACTTTTGATAGTTGTTTCCCTTTTTTTAAAAACCCGGCGCATGTTGATAAAACAAAATAAAAGCAAAAAAAATTCCCTTTCATGCTTTGTTGTTGGGCGTTTGGCTTGAGACAGTTTAAACCCAATTTTTTGAAAAGAGCAAAAACCATCAAAACAGGGGGGGGGGGGGGCTTTTTTTTCTTTTCTTGGGGGCCAGGTGGGCATGTCTGTTTCATATCCCCAAAAAAATTTTAAATTTCGGGTTTTTAATATTTTTTTTAAAAACTTTTCCTAAATTTCATAAGCTGGGAAATTTCAGTATAAATAAAACTGTGTAGCAAACCCCCAAACCATTATTAAACTTTTTGCAACTGGTTAATTTTTTTCAAAATGTTCTGGCAAAAAAAAATAGAGGGTTTGGCAAAACCCTTATTTACCCCTACCAGTATGGAGAGGGGAAAGGTGGGTGGCCGCACTATTTTCCCTATAAAGCTCCAAATATACAATGACGGATTTTACTACACTGGCAATTAGAGCCCCCAAAAAGCTTGGCTACAGCAATTATGTTTGTAACTCTGCCAAAACCCATTTTGCAAGCCTATTTTAGAAAAGAGGAGCAAAAGCAAACTGGGCCAAGTAAATCATATGTATCACTTGACCTGCAAAGCGCAGCAGCCGCCGCTTTTTGACGCCCACAGGGAGCACCTCCCAAAACAAAGGCCAAGTAAATATATTTGATCATTTTGCCCTGAAAAGCGCGGCAGCCCCTGCAAAGCCCCAGCGGCAAACTAGGAAAAAAAGGGGAAATCCCCATATGTTTCATTTGGGCCCCTTGTTGTTTTGAGGTTGCGGGAAGCCCACCCCTGTTTAGCCCAAAAAGAAAGAAGTGGCCCTATTTTTTTTTTCACTTCTTTTTTGGGTTTTTTGGTGTTTGTGGTTTTGTCCAAAACCCCACGCATGCACACCCCCCACCCCCACCCCCCACGCACGCACGTCCCCCCACCCCCCCCCCGGGACTGTCTATTGTGTGTTTTTTTTTGGGGTTTTTTTGTTTTTTGGGTCCTCCCCCACGCATGCACACCCCCACCCCCCCCCCACGAAATGCACCTCAAGCCCATCCACAAGTTCAAAACTAAAGTTCCCCCAAAAGTCATTCTAAGTACCCCTCAAGTTCAAATTAAGCCCATTCCAAGTTGCCCCTTAAATTTTTCCCCCCAAGTTACTTCAAGTTTTTTAATAAGTTCTTTTTAATTTTCTTGAAAAAAGTCCCCAAAAATTCAAAAACCTAAGTCACCCTTTTTAAGTAAAAACCAAGTTCTTATAATTATCAAAAAAATACAATCTTTTTTTTTTATCTTAAAAAAGTAGTTTGTCAATTTTTGTACACACACGCCTCAAAAAAGCGTCATTGTTGAGGATGTCTTGCTCAGCTTTTTTTCTGAAATTGATTTTAAGGAAGGTCTTAACCCCGAAGCCCCGCATTATTACAATTCGGGTCTATGGAAATGTCTTTTTTGGACTCCAGGTCTTTTATTGTTTTCATCTTTTTATAATACCCATGATCTTTTTTATAAAAAAATTTTTAAAAAATTTTTCCATTTTAAAAGGATTTAAAATGATGCTTTGTTATTGGCGGTTTTGGGTGCAGTTTCTTTTTCTGTATTTAAAGGTTTCAGGTTTGGGTTTTTAAATTCTTTTGTTTTGGTGCCATTGTGTATATATTTTATTTTAATTTTTTTTAAATGCCCCCCAAAACACAAAGCGCCAAAAATGGCAACAGTTTTTTTAAATTTAATTTTTACCATGAAGACTTTGGGGCCTTGAATCATAAGGGTTTTTAGCCCGGATTGAATTAAATTGTTTTTGGCGTTGGCGGTGTTTGTTTTTATGAAGTTATTTTGTTAAAAAAATTTTAATTTTTTTTTTTTTGTTCCAAATCTGCTTAAATTTTTTTTCCCGCTTCAAAAACGCCCCGGATTTTTAAAAAGGCCTTCACCTGATTCGCGTTTTTTGTGATTTTTTCTAGCTTTGGGTTTCTTTCCCCCACCCAAAACAAAGTTTTTCCCGGTTCTGATGAAAAACCCGCTCGTTCTTTTGAAAGGGAAATAAAATCTATTGATTAAAAGGTTTTTTAATCCCCTGATTAATGGCGATAACAATGTTTTCCCAAAATTTTTTTATAAATCACAGCCTTTGAGACTCTTTAAAGACTTTGTTTTAAAAATGGGCTTTCTTAATTTATACGTAAAAATTTTTGTTCAGAAAAACAATGGGGGCCCAAAACTACTGACTAGGGTTTTGGGAAAAAACTAAGAACCCTTTGGCCCCCACACTTTTTTCCCTTCTAGACCCCAGTGCGCTTCAAAACCTGTTTATGATACTTTATAATGTTTTTGGCGGGGAAAACTGTTTTAAACTGTTCAATGCTGAATTCGGGTTTCCGGGGGGAAATGTTTTGTTTTCCCCCCATGCTTTCCAAAGGGAAAACAGCCTTCCTTTTTTTTCATAAAAAGCTTTATCATCAAATTGGTCATTATAAGTTTAGGAAAGGTTTTTGGCCCGCCTTTTCCCGTAAAAGATAAACGCTGTTTATGTTTTTTTTTTATTAAATTTAAAAAAATTTTTTTTTTTAAAATGGCACCGAAAAAACTATTGTAACCTTGTTTTCCAAAATTTTGCTGTTATTGGAGGTCTAAGGTAAAGGTACTCAATGCTTGGTTTAAAAACCCGTTAAAAAAAAAACCCGGGAGACTTTCCCAAATAGACTTTGGGGATTCAGCAAAACTGATTGTATTATGGGGGCTTCATTTTTTCTACGAAAAATTTTTCTAGTTAAGCAAGGAAAAAATTTTCCCGAGAAAAAAAATGTAAAAAAAAAATTTTTAAAAAAAAGGTTCCACTCGCAATTAAAAGAAAAGGCGGGGGGCTTTTTGGGGAATGCGCTTGCTTTTAAGGGGGGCCCGTAAAATTTTCAGTTGTAAACTGGGGAATTTATGGGGGGAAGGGGAAAAAAAAACATAAAAAAGCTATGGGAGGGGAAAAGCAGTGGGACAAGACGCCTATGAAAAAGGAAAAAGACCCGACAATTTGATTTTATTTTTTGACACACGAAAAAAACAGGGGCATGCAGCTTACAATTTAAAGATGTTGATCAAGCAAAAAAACAAAAATTTTCTATTTAAAAGGGAAACCCTTAAAACATTGGCCCCCCCCCAAATTCAGTGACTTTTATCAACCAAACAGGGAAAAAAAAAAGAGGGAAGAAATCGCGTTTATTTGTCGTTGGTATTTGTTTTTGGGGATTTTGTTGCCCCCAAAATATTGGCCCGAAAAAAAAAATGAACAAAAACTATTATTGCCCAAAGGATAAATTTTAAGGGTAAACACAGCAATAAAAAGCTAAGCCAAGCGGCGGGAGTCCCCTGAAAAACAGCAAAAGAATGGTTATCAAAACAACGATTTTGGGAAATTTTTTTACCTGCCCCCCGCCCAATACAGAGAAACCCCACTTTGTCAATAAACCCAAAAAGCACCCCTCAAATGGATTTCTATAATTTTCCCTCTGATAGGGTTAGACCCCCAAAAATTTAAGTACCATTTTACGTCTTTTACATGGCTTCAAGTACAAAGATCGGACCATTAAAACCAAAAAAAAAAAAAAAAGTGCTTCTTGTGGGTTTTGTCGTTACAACTGATTTTATCAACGGGGGCCCCTTTAAACCCTTTTCCTCGCATGATTCCCAAATCGTTTATGGGAAAAAAATTTAAAGGCCAATTTTGGGAAACAATTATTGTTTAAAAAATAGAGTTACCCATTTAAAAAAGGGTTCCCGGGTTCAAAGAAACCCCCCAGGCCTTTTTGTTGAAAAATTTTAAAAAAACAGTTAGGGCCCCCCTTTTTCCTACCTTATCACCGAGAGTTTTTTTGAAAATCTCGAACACAGAATGGGTTAGAAGACCCCCCCCGTTTTTTCGCGGGAATGAATAATGAAAATTTAAAAAAGGGGTAAAAAAAAGGACAAAACCCAAACAAAAGAAAAAAACAATAAATTTTTGCTGGAAAGGGGAGTCTTCATCCGGGAAAATTTAAACCGGGGGGGGTTTTGAAAGAAAAATACCCTTTTTTTACCGGGAGAAGCAGGGGGGGGGCAAATCGGGATCCCGGGGAACCATTTCCCAATTTTTTGGGGTGTTGACCCCTACAAATAAAAGAATTGTAAAAATGAATCCGCCCGTGTATTATTTTTGAGAAACTGACACAAAAAAAACAGCCAGCTCCTCAAAATCTTTTTTGAAAAAAAGAAAATGCAGATTTAATTTCCCCCAGACACAGTTCTGCTTTTAAATTTAAATTTTCGGTTCCCCAGTGCCCAATTGCATATGAAAACTCTGGATTAACAAAAACCCCTTTTGTGTTTGGGTTTTATCTAATGCCCTTTTTTGTTCAACCCTTTTTTGTTGATCTCTTTTTGGTTTTGATCGCAGTTTTACCTTGGGCTGATGAAAAGCCCTTTTTGCTAAAAAAGGGTTTTTTGTTTTGTCATTGATATGGGTTTGGGCTGCAAACCTGCGGATATTCCTTTGCTTTTTAAAGATTTTCTCCTGGCTGAAATACTGTACATTTTTTACCTTAAACCAACAAATCCCCGATCCCTTTCCCGATATTCATCCTTTCCCTCTTTTCCCAAAAATTTCTTTTTAAATTTTTGAATTAAGGCGAGTTTTTTAGGGTAATGGGGGTGTCATAACCAAACCCCCATTCCCCTTTTGCCCCTTTGGTTTTTCCCGGGCCCTTTTTAGTTGTCCCCAGTAGGGGAAATTTTAACAAAACTTTCTGTATCTGTGTAAAGTACTCTGGACTCCGGATACGAAGGTTTAAAGTAGTCATAAAGAAATTCTAACATCAAAAGCTTTGATAATTCTAAACAGTAAACCCAATAAAAACAGGTTTGTCCAATTTGACTTTCTTTTTTTTCATCTTATGCCAAAAAGCTGATCATGAAATCTTTTAAAGTCCTGATAATTAGGTTTTGAAGTCACTTAATTGCTTCATTCTCTCTGGTGACCAATCTGACATCTTTGCGCTTGTGCGGATTCTCCATAGTCTTTCCAAAACAGCTGTTGTTCATCAACTTGAAAAAGTCTTTTTCTGAAGCATCTGTGGATTTAGTTCTGAGATCAGTGTTCTTCATGATGTATGGTTTCATGAACTGTTCTTGATCAAAAGCAATTATGCGATGAACTGCTGTCAACTTCAAACCCATGTCTTAAATAAAATTGTAGAAGTCTGTAATGACAGACATAATTTTTTTTTGCCTCGAAGATTAGGCACAAGTTTAGGCGGCTCTCTTGGATCCATCTTTAGACTTTCTGCTGCTAATGGATAGTCATTATGCAGGTCATGGAGTTCATGAGGATATTCTAAAATCAACTTCTAGAATGAAACCACGCTGTTGATCAGGCGTTAAACTGCCCAACCACTTTAATGCCTTTTGAATATTTTTCGGATCACCGCCTGTGTACATTTTAAGTTGCGTAACGGAAGTGATTGCGCCATTGCCCATCCATACAGATTGTTTGCATCTAAATACATGAGATAGTTAGACCTTTTACTTGGATCTAAGTGTCCAAGTATATTGTTGTTTGCTTTACAGTAATGATGCGACGCCATACTAATTCCTCCACGCAATCCGTTTTCAATCATCTGAATCATTGGTAAATCTGACAATAAATCAATCTGTACTCCAGTAAACTTTAAGAAAGCGTCCCAACTCATCCCGGGCGCAGAAATGTAATGCGCGGGATCCAGGCTATAATGTTTCATGCAGGTCTTTCTATAATTTTCAAAGACGTCCGCCAACAAACATACATCAGCCATCAAGTAGGAGTCATGATAGTCTCCCATCGTTTTACAATCTAACTTTTGCCAAGCATCTTGAGCATGCTGGTAATCGGAGTCGCTGATGTCCTTTCCTCTAAGACTAGAAAAGAACGCGCCTTTAGGCGGAAGTGTATCTTCGTCAAACCTTCCCAACTGTTCATGTACTCATAAGGGTAAACGCCTTTCTAACAAGAGTTGAGTCAAAATATTCTTCCGTTATTGGGCAGGACTTTAAGGACATAGCCAGTGCCTCTAATGAGCCCATCATGTGCTGCATAGAGTCATAAAAAGACATGTTATTTAGATTAAAGCACATGTACTTTTCTGATGACTGTGCAATGCATGACACCCTGAAGGCATCGTCCACTGCTTGCAATATAAGATGAGAGTCGTAAACCTCGCAAGTTATGAAAGAATACAGGCAGCTTCCATGTCTTAGGATCAAACTTTAGTTGAAGATTGCATTTGTTATGCGCCGCTCCTCTGAACTTTCCGCTAATGTGATCATGGTCTCTTACTGTGGGGTTTACACTCTTGGCGTTAGCTCTAAACCGCAAATCCAACAATGCGTGGCTATCATACTGTTGTTGGTCTTCAGGCGCCATTATGATTTCAGATAAGTTTAGATTATTAGAACAGTTACGCACTTGCTGCATGCGTTTTAAAATGTTTCTGCGCATCTGGTCCTCTGTATAATTCTGGCGTTGAATGAGCGCATCCGACCTAACATAATGAAGGCAAATGAACAAATCTGATGATTACTCATTAAGACTGTTTTTCGAAGTTTTTGTGGTGCTGGCCCTTCATAAGGAACATAAGCGACTCGAAGTCTGCGTAAACTACGATGACTTTTTT
>JAFLJL010018346.1:5000-15073 GCA_018398815.1 Conus ventricosus | reverse complement strand
GTTGCACGGCATATCCGTTTTTTTTCCACTTTTCACACCCCCGCAATCCGTTTCAATATCTGAATCTTGGGTAAATCTGACATAAATCAATCTGTACTCCAGTAAACTTTAAGAAAGCGTCCCAACTCACCCCGGGCGCGAAATGTAATGCGCGGGAATCCGGGCTAAAATGTTTCATGCAGGTCTTTCTAAAATTTTTTCAAAGACGTCCCCCAAACAAACATACATCAGCATCAAGTAGGAGTCATGATAGTCTCCCATCGTTTTACAATCTAACTTTTGCCAAGCATCTTGAGCATGCTGGTAATGGGAGTCGCTGATTCCTTTCCTTAAGACTAGAAAAGAACGCGCCTTTAGGCGGAAGTGTATCTTGTCAAACCTTCCCCAAAACTGTTCATGTACTCATAAGGGTAAACGCCCTTTCTAACAAGAGTTGAGTCAAAATATTCTTCCGTTATTGGGCAGGACTTTAAGGACATAGCCATGCCTCTAATGAGCCCATCATGTGCTGATAGAGTCATAAAAAGACATGTTATTTAGATTAAAGCACATGTACTTTTCTGATGACTGTGCAATGCATGACACCCTGAAGGCATCGTCCACTGCTTGCAAAAATAAATGAGAGTCGTAACCTCGCAAGTTATGAAAGAAACGGGCAGCTTCCATGTCTTAGATCAAACTTTAGTTGAAGATTGCATTTGTTTGCGCCGCTCCTCTAAACTTTCCGCTAATGTGATCATGGTCTCTTACTGTGGGGTTTACACTCTTGGGCGTTAGCTCTAAACCGCAAATCCAACAATGCGTGGCTGAGTCATACTGTTGTTGGCTTCAGGCGCCATTATGATTTCAGATAAGTTTAGATTATTAGAACAGGCGTTACGCACTTGCTGCATGCGTTTAAGAATGTTTCTGCAGCATCTGGTCCTCTGTATAATTCTGGCTTTTGAATGAGCCCCATCCGACTAACAATAATGAAGGCAAATGAACAAATCTGATGATTATCTTTAAAGACTGTTTTTCGAAGTTTTTGTGGTGCTGGCCCTTCATAAGGAAAAATAAGCGACTCGAAGTCTGCGTAAACTACGTATGGACTTGTTTGCAGTTTTTTCCAGTTCTTAAAACTAACTTAGATCCTGGCGGGGGGGGAGTAGTTCTGTCTTACAGTCTACAGAACTTTTACAATGTTTTATATGTTCAAGGCGCGGGCTTGAGCGGTTGGAATTCTTTTTAAACATTTTCTACAGAATTCTTGTTTATGTTCAGGGTTTTGAAGTATGCGCTAATAATCTGCTCATTGTGCGTACCCAATGTGTAATGGGGCAGCCCTGCTGGCGAAAACATTAGGAGTAAGTCCACATGACTTTTGGCTGGTTCGCCTATTGTTGGACTGTTCTTGGACACTTTAATTGGCACCAAATTTGTTTCCCCCATCCATGTGTATACATTAACAGTTATTGGGTTGTTTTGTTCTTCAAACTGATCAATTTGGTCTACACTAACAGGAAAGGATATTCCATTGAAGTTAAGATCTTTGGCGTATTGCCGATAGTTAGTCACTCTCTCTGCGTGTTCGCGGACACAATGCAGCCTTGCAAGAACACACCACATGAAACATTTGGGGTCTGAATTTTTTATGTTTAAAACTGCTCTCTTTAAAACCAACTCCCGAGTATGCGGAATGTAAGCCCTGCCTACAATCGGCGATACTTAGCCTGTTTTAAATCTAATCTCTAGGACTTCGCCCTCTGACCAGCCAGAGCCTCTCATTTTAGCTTCTTCAGCGGCCACATCAAACTGTGAAGCAGTTCGTCTGCCCAACCGGGTGTTAAGTCGTTATGAGAAAGAATAGTCTGTTGTTTAGTTGAGACCCAGACTTCTAGATTTTCTTCATTTATTGTTACATAGTCGATTAAAACAGCTAACATTATTTTAAAACTGGCGGTCTATTGTTAGTTTGCCGGGAAACTTGAGAAATTGCATGTACAACGCTTGCCTGTACGTTTGTTGGGTCAATGACTTCTAAATCAATTTTCATTCAGTGCTCTTGATAAACGTCTCTTTTCGAGCATTCCTTCAAACATTCGTCTTGTCCTTCTTTATATCTTAGCCATGCGGGTCTTTCTTTTCTAAGCCAAAATATTTATTTAAATTAAAAAAAAAATATTTTAATCAAACCAATATCAACGGTCTTTTTGCGCTTGGACTCATAAACTAAAGTATAAAAAACCTTTTGGTGTTTGTTAATGTGAGCTGTTTAGAACAGAGTTTATGTCTCGTTTACTTTTTTTAAGCTTCCTTTTTTATCTGCTCAGGGTCTGGCTGTTGAGAAAAAACTTGTCACCGCCTTTCTTTGAAGATCAAATTTTTGTCTTTTGTAGTCATCAAAATCGGCCTGTAAACGATTAAATCTTCATCCGTGATGTTTGAGTCAACAAGCGCTTTATTTATTGTCAGTTTTGAACGAGCTAAGTTTAGCTTTTAAATAGTTGAACCATACTGTGTGCTTTGGAGTTTAGTTTTTATTTTTTTGCTAGCAGCACCTACGGCTAATGAACACAGGCCGGAGCTAAAGACAAACCTCCTAGAGGTAAAGCTGCGGGTGCGCCTATGCCCGTTGCTAAGAGACCAACACTCGTTCCTGCTGTTTGAGCGCTTATAGTCGATGCTCCAGTATTAACATATGTAACAGCTTTAAAAGGCAGCAGAATCCCTTTCTTTTGGGTTTTTTGCTGTATTTGAAAGTCTTGCTCTATTTTTGGGTTGGCATTTGTGTATGTTTGTTAATCTGAAGGTTTTTACTTCAGGGTTTCTATAACAGCAGAATTGCCTGCTATCCCTTCTTTTGGGGGCGCTGTAGGCACATTTGGATAAACCTGAACAGACATGCTTTTTATAAAATAAAAATAATTTAGTATTGTATATCTTTTAATCTGTTATTTTAAATATTCAGCGCGCATCATATATTAAAAACAAATGTACATTAAGCGGTTTATCGGCTTTTTTCTTCTTTATCAATTTGAATGTTTATTACATCTCTCACAGTTCTCCCGCTTCCATGCAAACTGTTATCCTCTGTTGACCTTAGGTCAATCCATAAACCGTATTTTGTTTTTAAAATAATCATCAAGCCTAACATTGTGAAGATGTAATCTTTAGACAAAAGGTCTGCTGTTAGACTTCTACCCTCCCCCCCCCAAACAATTTTCTTATTTCGTCAAAATGATGATAAGGTCAAAGGGCCCGCTAGCGTAAATTTGGGTTAGGACTACCCTCAATCGAACATTGTACTTTCGTTATTTTTGGATTAAAAAACTTTCACTTCCTCTTTTGAACGGTTCTTCATCTTCACACAGCAATAAAATACCTTTAAGCGATCTTGCTGCGACGCTAAAACTAAAATTCCATATAGTGTCTCCCCTGTTTTGGGATATGTTGTATGATGAATCACTCTTTCGTAATATATTGATAATTTTGACTGATATTGTTGCTCAATCAGCCTTGCTAAATTAGGGTTGCAAAACAACGTCAAACTCTAACGAGATGTCAGAAATGCTGTACTTTGCTTCGGTGTCTAATGATCTGAAAACGCGTTTGTTTTCATTAAAAGTTAGTTCTTATGACAATCTGTCTTTAATGCTCCTGAAGTACGGTGCATGCGTTTTTTAACAACTCAAAATCTAAGGAATGGAAAAGCGATTTCCATACGCAAATTTCAGCTGGCATGCTTTTTGTTGTCTTTAACATCTGCGGCGTCTATTCTGTTTTTTTAGTCCATCATCATTTTCAATTCCTTGAAACGCAAGATCAGCCCTTTCATTCTCGGTTAGCCATAGATCAGAATGGGTTTAAAAATATTTTCTGCATTGTGAAAAGGGAAAATACTTCTTGCCCTCAAGTTTTTACAGAAATTTTCTTAACGATTGCCCGTCCCAAATTCTGGACAACTGTCTGTTTGGGTCTGTTTCTGATGCGAGTTCTATTTGAAAGTAAGTCGTGCAGAGCCTGGCACAATCACTTCATCCGCTCCTAGGTCCGGAAATTTGACAGTAAGAATTTGATCTGCATCAATAGTAGATGGATTATTTGGAACAGTAATTTTTCCGTTTATTTCCCTTCACGCCAAAGGGTTCTTTCAGTCTTCTATGCGGGTCAAGAATCGAGCCATATGCATGTAACATTTTTTTATAAAACAAAAAAAAAAAATTAATTATTAAAAACATGGCAGGCATTGAAGATGAAGATTATGATGTTTTGATCGTGGAGACGGACATGAGTGATTCCCTTGGGGGCGGCAAAAAACGCTCGGGCTTTTCATTGCTGTTGAATTAGCAGAAATCGGGAGTACATTACCAACAAGTCGGGATAAATTTAACAGAAAGTAAGGTCAGATCATTATACCAAAGTTTAGGCCAAGAACCTCCCGAATTTATAGACCCTAATGATTTTGAAGTAAAAGATGCCATTTGTTTGTGAGGAGCGACAAGACAACTTTGTTCAGCTTACAACTAAAAAAGACCCATCAAGTTTTTAGCCGTGGGTTCCCTTAGAAATAGACTCAGTGTGAAAGATCAAAATCGCCTTGGCCTTGTTAGGCCAAAATTAAGGGCGGAGGCAGTTTTCTAAACTTCAAAACACACTGCAAGAATCCCAACGATAACCAAATGCAAAACATGGAACTTAAAGAATTAAATCAATCAGCAGGCGAATTAATAAATACAATAGAAGCAGAAACCGTTTTTCAGAAGAAACAGCGTTAAGACTATACACGACTCACCGCTACCCATGCGAGAAATAGCGGCCCTTGATCATGCTTTAAAAAGGATCAGAGGCGAATTAACAAACAATTTAGCAAAAATAGGTGAACTAGATGGGCATATAAAAAGAGGAAAAAGAAAAACTCGTTGAGGCTGATGACGCCAACTTAGGGCATGATATTAAAAAAAGAATAACCAAAGACTAAAAGATCTTGAACAAAAAAGATCAGCAAGACTAAAGTGACGACTACTAACCGGGACCAATTACGAACTCAAGTGAATAGAATAAGAGAAACTATCCGAAAAATTTTATATGAAGACACAACGCTAGCAAACGAAACCGAACGCTGTTTAGAGAGCAAGGGGTCACATTAGCAAGCGTTATAACAGCCTTAGGATTTGCAATAAGTACACTGGTGAGGCTTATTACAGGCGGCGGTGGGGGGCAAAGTTCAGTGCCCCCATCGCCATCTCCTGATAAATCATGGGTAAAAAAACAGCTTGATCATCTTGCGGTTTATTAAAAAAATTAGGGGTAAAACTATAGGCTCTTTGCCAGGTATATTAGGGAGTATCGTTAGCTGGCTTTTGTCTACTGCAACAAAGTAGTTGGGTTTTTGGCCGAGCACTTATGGACATTAGTTCTTGTAATAGTTGGGTTACTATTTAGTAAGATAAAGACCAAGTAACCCATGCCAGTTAATCCAAGAACAAGCGCTGTCTTTTCATATTCATGGTCATCGCGAACAGAGTCCGCGAGCTTTGCTGAGTCTTCAAAGACTTTTGGGGTTTGGACTTTGGGGATTGGATGACTTAATCTTGGGTGTTCTTTTTGTTTGTAATATTACTGGCCCAGAATTTATGTCGTTTTTCCCAACCTTTTGTTCATTGCCCGCTATAAGAATTCATTATTATAGTTTATTATTGTACCTTTTCTGGAGTCTGAGGTCAGAAGGCAGCATGTATAAACCAGTGCCAAAAGCAAAGTCTACTTTCGATCTTGCGTATTGTAAAACATGTTGGTACCTTTGAATACTTGAAGGTAATCAACTGTAGAATTAATTTGGGATCTCTAAAATTTGCTAAATTGTTTTTTGCGCGTCAAAGCCCGTAGAAGGATCAGTTATGCTTGATCTTTCCTGTGCTTGCGAACCTAGCAAACACCAAACGTAATACGAATAGAGTCGTTTATTCGTTCTATTCCCGCTCTAGTTAGGCCCTTAGAAGTGTCTAAGATAAATGTTGCCATGCTGTTTTTTTGCTCTTGCTGTAGGGACCCAGGCTGAACAGTTTGCCTGAAAGAAGTTTTGAAAGGAGGATGCCAGTCATAGTTATACTTTCTGTGCGTGCCCCGAAAAATTTAAAGGTCCCCCTAGGCATGATTATGATCCAACTTTTGTCTAAAGTCTGTCTTGATGTTAATATTTAAAAATTTGTTACAGATCCTTTCAAAAGCCTTCATGTCTATTCTGTTGCTAAGTGGATTAAATGGTTTGTCATTTGGTAATGGCGCTTGCAGTTCAGTCAAAATACTCTGGGAAAGGGGTAATAAAAATGAAATCTGTACACTGACCTCACCAAAGGATCATGGTGTTTTAAATGATCGGCAAACGCCACTCCACACCCAGTTGATGCGCAAAACACAGCAAAGTTTAACTGGTTCTGATAAAACTGCATCGGATGACTAAACCACGCTTTTCTTGATGTGGTCGTTTCAATAGGGGGTTAAGGGTAGCTTTCAATGGAGTACTCACCTTTTTATGAAAAGAGGCAGTCTGGGTCACAGCAATGTCAAGAGTATCATTTGCTATATTTTTAAGATTGTAGTGCGGCCCAAAAGAATATTTTGCACCAGTATATTTGAATGCACTCATTTTTATTTCGTTAAAAAAAAAATGTTTGTAACAATAACAACTCAAGACCGTCCTTCGTTTTAAACATGCTGTTGAAAACAATTGCGGAACCAAAATGGTCCGCACTCCATGAAATATTTACAAGTCGTATGGTTTAATATAAGTGAATCCAGGAAGAAAAATCGGTTCTAAAAGTTACAAAACAGGGAACAAAGTTAGCCAGTTAACAATAGCTGATGGTTATTACGGGTTTTGCTCACTAAAAGAACAATGAGTAACTTTGACATTACTCTCAAACTTAACAATGCGAATCTAAAAACAATGTTAACATCAAACCTGAAGAAGAAATAGCACATACCTTTTGATGTAGAGCTAGCTAAAATGTTAGGCTTTGAAGCTACAATCATAGATTTTGAGTTACACCAAACAAAACTACTTATGAGGGAGAAAATCCGCTCAATCTTGCATTAACATTCATTACTCTATGTTTTAAATTTTGGGTGAGCTGAGCATGATGAAAACTTATATGACGGAAGGCCCTCAACTGTTTAAGAGCTCTTCCGTCAGGGAAAGCTGCATATTGCGATTATGAAATTATACAATTCCCTAATTTACAGTTTAAAATTAGTTTGTGGGAGGGTCGGATCATTTAATATAAAAATCAAAGACAAAGCGGGGAAAATTGGAATGTGATAACCTGCACATTGTTTTGGAAATAAAATAATACGCTACTAAAAATATGTCGCGTGGGCCAGAAGAACCAGGAGTTACATTAGCTCCTGTGAGGTGTATAACCTTGAATTAAAAGACCTTGCAGACGTTGCGGACTTTGAACAGAATGGTGAGATAGGCACTTTGTATGGTTTTTAAGTACACTAAAGATGGTGATTATAAACGCAAAGAGGGTTTACGACAACAAAAGGTTTCCTAAACTAAACAACTACGCAATCTAGAAGCAAATAATGTTGGCCAGTATGAATATAAAATAGTTCGAAACCTGACCTCAAATGCACTTAGAACCATATTTAGAAAGGGAAATAAATTTGAATTCATAAGCCCTTTACATTTTTTGACCGCCAAAAAAAATTTCAGAAAAGCATTTACTCTGGCCCTTTTTACATGTAAGTCTTATACCGGACGATAATAGGGCGAAAAGAAATTGAAATAACGCCGTATGGGAAAAAACAGTACATCCTCCACAGAAAAGAAACAGTTGTAAAAAAAGCTTCTACAAAATTACAGTTCTTTCCAAGCAGAAAATTAGGAGACACGTTCACAATGATATTTGAAATTTCTGTCTTTAAAGATGTGGAGAGGGATGGGGTTGTGGGCGTTAGTGATGACCTTATAAAAGGAATTAATATTAGCTGGCAAAACTTAGACGTTAAACGTCTTAACGTTGTTGTCGTCGTTCTTCACAATGGCGAGGATATTAAGATCATAACAACAAGCAACAAAATCACTGTTGACTTAAATAGAAACAATCTTACAGGACTAAATTGGATTAATCTTACACATTTAGGCCTCATAGGGTTTTATTATACTGAACAAGTTTTGACGGAGAGTATGATAAAAATAATAACTGAATTAGATTAAACTCTGTTATAAAACTATGGAGCAGTTAAACTTTATGACAAAAACTCCTCATTGCTCATTGATTTGTGGGCAGACTGGTTGTGGAAAAACAATATTTATCCTCGACCTGTTACAAACAGTTTTATCGTTAATATTTTAATCATATTGTGGTTTTCTGTCCAACACTTAAATGGAACAAAGCATATCATAATAGAAGGTTTATATGGACAGATGATGACATATATTTAGTTAATCCTAGCAATAAACTGAGTGAGTGTTTAGAACAGTTTTATAGACTGTTTGAAGGAACGCAGACACTATTTATTATAGATGACTGTTCGGCAGAAAGAGACATAGTTAAAAAGAGAAACACTTTGTCGAAACTAGCTTTCAGCGGAAGGCATGCTGGGATAAGTGTGTGGATTTTATGTCAAAAATATAACTCGGTTTTAAAAGACTTTAGAGAACAGTTAAAGACTGTAGTTTTATTTCACATGAAAGACAAAGACTCATTTGAAGAATGTTTGCGCGAAAATGATGTTATTGAAAATGACCAGGAAAAACACAGGATTAAGCAAAAACTGAAATCTAAAAAGTTTAGTAAATTAGTATTGAAAACGGATAACCCTACGCAGTACGTTTGTTTGTAGATAATCGTTATTTTTTAGTTATTGAAGTCTTACTTGTCAGAGAACAGTAATATGCGCTTGCGTGTGTGTGTGTGTGTGTGTGTCTGTCTGTCTGCCCGCCTCTCTGTCTGTCTGTCTGTCTCTCTCTGTCTCTCTCTTCTCTGTCTGTCTGTCTGTCTGCCGGTGATTCTCTCTCTCTCTCTTCCGCCACAGGAAAAGGCAGCTTTTAGGCCACTTTCGCCCAAAACTTGGTGGAGGGTGAAAGTGGCTTAGAGTCGGCCTTTCCCTGTTCTCTAGTGGGTTAGTAAACGCTGGTAGCGATAGCATGATATTAAACCGACAGTCAAACAACGAGGATCTAAACTTGACGAGACACTATCATTGCAGATTGAGGTCAGCGGTGTGTATCGCGAGTTGTTCCTCGAAGTCCGCCGTGTTGCATCAATTCGTAACTATCTTTCTACCGATGCAACAGCAACACTTGTCAGTTCACTAATTACTTCTCGGCCTGATCATAGTAATCCAGTCCTGCGTGGTTCGCCCGCAGAACAATTGTCCCACCTCCATTGAATAGAAAACAGCACCGGACGACTCGTCCCATGAATAAACGAATGCCGGATCACGTTACAGTACAGGTTAGGGAGCATCACAGGCTGCCTGTTACATTTCGTGATCAGTGCAGTTCAGCTGCTCCTGCCTCCCAGTGTCTTCGACGGTTGTTTCCCTCTGCACCCGTCCCCCACGCTCTGTGCACACCAGTCATCACATACTCTTCGCTCTTCGACTCAGAAACTGCTGAAGATTCCAAGGCGGAATTTCAAGTCGCATGGCGAGCGTTCCTTTAGCTTTGCTACCTCGGCGGTTTGGAACTCACTTCCTCTCTCTTTACAAACCCACCACGCCTTACTTGTTTTGGAAACCTCTCTTTACAAACCCACCACGCCTTACTTGTTTTGGAAACCTCTCTTTACAAACCCACCACGCCTTACTTGTTTTGGAAACCTCTCTTTACAAACCCACCACGCCTTACTTGTTTTGGAAACCTCTCTTTACAAACCCACCACGCCTTGCTTGTTTTGGAAACCTCTCTTTACAAACCCACCACGCCTTACTTGTTTTGGAAACCTCTCTTTACAAACCCACCACGCCTTACTTGTTTTGGAAACCTCTCTTTACAAACCCACCACGCCTTACTTGTTTTGGAAACCTCTCTTTACAAACCCACCACGCCTTACTTGTTTTGGAAACCTCTCTTTACAAAC
>JAFLJL010018345.1:0-17524 GCA_018398815.1 Conus ventricosus | reverse complement strand
GTGGTACTCCTTTTCTTTGATCCTCACGATGTCTTGATGCCATGTCCTCAGGGGTTCTTCCCCTCGCTTTCCACCCTCCCCACCCCTCCACTCCACTCCCCACCCTTCATCTTCCCTCTGTCTTTTCCTTTCAGTGCTGAGGTAGGGGGATTCACCCTGCTCCCAGCTAAATGAATTCCAGCTCACGACAGGGTCACGCTTCATCAGGTCGGAATGTGGAGTCCTGTCAGGGCATAACGTCCCAACACCACTGTTCATTGACGACCCCAGCAACATCGTTGCCTCGAGTCAGGCCACCCTGGATCATAGTCCGATGAACTCAAATGATTGTAAAGAGCATCAGTAGCACACACAGAGACACAGACACAGACAGACACACACACACACACACACACACACACACACACGTGCGCCACACGCACACAGAGTATGCACACAAATTTACATTCACACACACACACACACACAAATACACCATACACAACACACACACACATACACACACACACACACACACACACACACACACTTACTTCCTCCCTCCCCAACGCGCACCCATGCACGCACGCTTACAACACACACACACACACACACACAACACACACACACACACACACACACACACACAAGCACGCGCGCGCGCGCACACACACACGCGCGCGCAACACACACACACACACACACACACACACACACACACACATTTTTAAAGAAAAACTGAAAGACTATCTCTTTAATGGTTGATTACTAATTTTTGTCCAACTGCTTTTGACATAACTTTCTGTTTCTGCGCCATGAATGGATGCATATTTGTATATATGTGTACATGTTCAGGTAGCGAGCGCGTGCTTTAAAGTAATAGGAGTGTAGGATATGTCCGTGTGGATATTCTCTTGACTATAACAAATCTGTAACTTGCTGCTGACGATGTGAATGTTATACATGACTTCATTTTTTAATACTGCTTCTTTTAAAATCAAATCCGCCCCCGCCTCCTTCTCTTTCGTTTCTTCCTTTCTATTTAGCTTATCATCGTTCTCGCCATATTTTTCTTCCTTCTATTTTTTTTTCTTTTCTGATGGATGGCTTGATGTAAACATGCAATTTGTTCGTTGGTGATGCGCCTTGAAATAAAATTTGCGTCTTGACTTCATACACACAAACTCATAAACAAACAAGGAAACACGCACACACACACACACACACACACACACCACACGCACGCACGCACGCACGCACGCACGCACGCACGCACGCACGCACGCACGCACGCACGCACACACACACACACACACATACACACACACACACACACACACACACAAATAGCACGCGCGTGCCCGTCACTTATGCCGAATGAGTTATTAAAGATTATAATAAGCCACAACATAACTGAAGCGGTTTTAGACATGCGTAGTAGTGGCAAACGGGTCCTACAAACTGACTGTTTAATGACCAAGTGGTAGAAAACTATTTTTCCGGCGGTTTGATTTGCACTTAACACGGTGATTTCTTCTGCAAGAAGGAAGAAGTTAGAACAGATGGTTGACGGCGTGTCTGCCATCGGATATGATGGATATAGCTTGCCGACTTGTGCGAATTTTGTGGATAGTATTCAAACGTGGCCGCTGCTTGCCAACGACTTTTAAAGCGATCTTTACACACGTTTCAATTTTTTCCTGTCTCTGGCTGTGGCAGGTTTATGCCAGACAGGGATCGAGAAGGTGAGTACACTTTCAAAGATGGAGCGATAGAATTGGATCGACACTGGTGTACTAAAGCCAAACGTCTTCAGATGACGTGAAAAATACAACTTCTGTTGCGCCTGATTGCACGCCGATGTCAAACTGACAATTCAGGTGAGTGTTTTGATATATGCACACCTAGAAACGTGAATGATTCAACCTGTAAGATGACTTGACTCTCGACTGACAATGGAAAGAGATTTGGTTTTGATTTTCCGAAAATCTGATCTCATTTCTTTTTTTTTCTTTTTTTTTTTTTTAATCTGGAGCTAAAGGTTAATTGTGGAATACCAGTCCACCATTTTTTTTCTAACCTCTTCCCTGAAATCGGTTTCATTATCTCGGCATATGAAGCCCTCCGGGATAGTATCACCCGAGAACGTAATAACAGCAACAGACGGGTTGTTTGAGCGAAAATTGTTGATGAACACTGTGAATAGTAAGGGAGATAAAACAGATCCCTGGGGAGCGCCAGAGTTGAAAATGATTTTGTCAGACAGCTGATTTTCGTCTGTAATGACCTGCTGTCCACAGATCAGGACGTCTGCAGCCTAGCGACATAAACTGCTGTGTGGACACCAAACTCAGGTAGCGTCTGATTAGCTGGGACGAGACAATTGTATTAGATGCCTTTGTTGCTGTTTGTTTCTGAAACAGTACAAATTTCATTCAACTCTTCAGTCCAACGTTCCAGTCTGCCGTGTATTTGGCATCGAGCCAAGCAATCAGCATGTCTTGGCACCAGAGACTGCGGGTTCCTTTCACACTTGTGATTGAGGGTGTTGTTATTTACCATGAAGGATGGAAAGGTCTCTCCACACGTCATTCGATTCGTTGACGACGGATGCACTGAATTCAGTTCCATAATCGCTTTGCGTCATTTGATTGAAAAACAAAGTAAGCAGCTGTTATGCAAGTTGTTTCTGGTCATTTCGAAGTCAATGGTCACAAAACGCAGAGTTTTATCAGGAAATCTTGATACACCGTGATACAGGAGAGAGAGAGAGAGAGAGAGAGAGAGAGAGAGAGAGAGAGAGAGAGAGAGAGAGAGAGAGAGAGAGAGAGAGAGAGAATACGAATACGAATACGAATACGAAATTTAATGATTAGGCCTACAGCCCATATCATGGGAGTTGAGTTCAAAGTACAATATGACAACAATTATAGTGTAACATGTCGAACATTAGTCATACTATAAGAACATGTTCACCAATGGGAAAGCAAAAGTACCTGCGGGAATACCAGATGATTTAAAACCGGTTTGCAATTTTTTTTAAATTTCAGGAAAACCCGTCTAAATTGCAAGGGATTTGAATTAAATGTTGCAGATTATTTTTTACGATCCCTATTCGGGTTTTGCCAAAAGCATTGATAACTAAAACATGAGGGGTATTTATAGAACTTGGGGGGTTATACGGTTCCCTTATTTCCTTATATTTTCGGACCATACTAAAATGAAGTTATTTCCGTTTCTCAAAACAAAACAAAATGGGCCTTAAAAATTTTTCCCTCCTAAAAACTTTTTTTGACAAGTCAAACGATGGGTTAAATTTGATGAGACACCAAGTCTTAATCAGCCCAAACATTTCGCACGGGGAATTTGTTTTACTGAGTTAATGAAAACAAATAGAAAAAAGCCAAAAATTGGGAATGAACAAAAAAAGAGAATCTATCTCTTTTTTTTAATGTCAAATGCCTTTCCTGCTTAAAACCCTCTATTAATCTTTTTTTAAAGGGTTTTTGATATAAACAAATTACATTTTCCCGACCCCTTGGTTTTCCCAACATGCCCAAAAACCATAACGATAAAAAGTTCCGCATGGGGGAACCCAGGTTTTTTGTCTTGATTCGGGCAGATTTTAGAAACCATTTATATGCTTTAATTGGTAACCTATTCATTGGGGCATTCTCAAATAGAAACCCCAATATTTCGGGCTTTTAAAACATAAACATTTTAAAAAAAGTGGATATCGCCCCAGCTCCCCATATGCAAATATATTTAAAGGGGTTTGAAATTTTTATTTTGAAAACCTTTTTTAAAGGGAAAAAGATGAAAATTTAAAATTGGCGGAAGATTTTTTCTTATCCCCCCATACTCCCCCTCCCTCAGCAGGGGCTTGTTTTTGGGCCCCTCAAACATTTTTAAAAAATATGCAGGAAAACCTTTTTCCAAATTTGGGACCAAAAAAATACAAAATATTGAAAAAAAACCCTTTTTTTTTGCACGAGGACAAACCCAAAAAGAAAAGTTTTTGACAGACGGGTAAAAAGGAAATTTATACCTAAATGTTTTAACATATTTACTAGGGAAGGGTTTCTTTTTCCAATTTCCCCCTTTCACAAATTTAAAAAACAAAAACCACCTTTTTAAAATTAACAATATTAGTTTTTTAAAGGGTTCCCCTTTAGTCCTAATGTTTTGGAACATTCCACAAGAAAATTTTGTTAAAGTTTGAAATTTCCTTTAGGGTTTCTGAAAACTACACAAGTCTTTGCAAAGAGGAGGTTAAAATTTCTATAAAATTTCGGGTTAAGTTGCACCCTTTTTTCCCTTTTCGTGAAATTTTTTCCCAGTAAATGTTTAAATAAAAAGAGAAAATAAAACAGGATACATATTTCCCTTTTTTAAAGGGCCCAAAGAGGGCAATAAATGTTTCTGAAAATCCCTCCTACCCCAAAACCCTAGCTTTAAAACATTATACTGCTCTTTATTGCTTAAACATTTTACCCCTTATCTTGTTTTTTTTCAAAACAATCCAAAGCCTTTCTGTATCCCCGAATCAACGCCTTTTTAAAAATCTAGAAAGCCCCCTACAATTTTTTGGGTTTTTAACAAAACCGCTTTTGAACAGCGCTGTTAAGTAAGTTTCTGATCAATGGGACTGTAAGTTTTCGAAAACCCAGTTTGGGGTTTTAAATGGTTTAAATTTTCTTTTGTTCAAACCCCGTTTTGACAATTTTTTTTTAAAAAAAAACCCTAAAAATTTTACACTTATATTCAGCAAAAAATCCCTTATAATTATGGGGGCCCGCAGTATACCTTTTTTATGTAATTTTGGGATAAAGACTCCACCCATGCATCGGGGTATAAACCCGACTGAAAAGAAAATTGAAGTATTTAACAAAAAATTTGTATTATCTGTAGGGAGGGGTTTTTTTTAAAAAACCCCAAATTTTAAAAAAAATCGGGTCCCGACCCCTTTATTTTTTTTAGTGCGTTATAGTTTTTCCAAAACTTCATCTTATTTATGTCTCGCTCAAGAATTTCTTATTATCATCTCTAAAGCTTCAATAATATCGTCATAAAACCTTTTCCCCCCCAAAGGAAACCAACATCATCATTATTTCCATGGGCCATCAGGGTAAAAGGGGAATCGATATCTTTACCATCAACGGGCAGTGAATTGAATACATTGTTAAAAATTTATTACCCACTCCTCTTTAGAAATTTCATTTAAAGGCAGAAGATTTTGAACAAAGATTTACATTTCCCCCCAAAAAAAATTTTCGGATCATTCTTTTTTTCTTGAGCGTCAACACACCCTTCCCTGTTTTTTTCCGTTTCTTTATCTTTAAAACAAGTATTTATATTTTTTTTTTTTCTCCAATATCCCAAAGTCATCCTTTGTCATCGTGTGTCCTTTTAAAAAACCTCTCAACTTTCTCCTTAGAAAAAAATTACTTTGTTACTTTCCCAAATCAAAACCAAACCTGCTTTTTTTTCCCCCCTTTTTGTTCCCGTCTTCTTATAACTGCCCAGTTTAATAAAAAACCCTCATTAAATTTTGGTCAAAGCGGCGTTAATTTAAATTTTCAACGATTTTCAATTCTTCTTTGATGGGGTTTTTTTAAACCTAACCCAGAATCCAAACACAAGAAAAAGTTTTGGGACTAAAATCTTCTTCCCAAAAACAACTTAGAATAAGAATTCCCTTTTAAAGGCTGAACCCCTTCTGGAATCTCAGCAATAGTGGTGGGTAAAACAACCCGAAACAAATGGCATATGTTTAGACCAATTCTGCTCTAAATTTCAGGGGACGAACACAAGGACAAAAGGTTGCTTGACATCAAGAAATAATCAAAAACAAACAAAACCCGTTGAAGCCCATATGTAAAATTCCCCCGTTTCCCTCACCCATTTCAGTTCCATTTAATATTGAAAAAAATAAACCCGTTCACAAACTTTATGAGTTTTTTCCAAAACCCTTCACACATGGCCCTAGAATGCGACTTTGGATGGGTTTAATTAACATGGGGACAGAAGATTATCAAAAAAATCATCAGGGGTAATGTCATCATGAGGGGATTCAGTTTCCATCCAAACAAATTTAAAAACACCAAACAAAAAAACTGAAATCGCCCAAAACAGTTTAAGAACATCCAAAAAACTGTTCAATTTGTGCAACACCATTAGTTATCCCGTATCTTTTTATATGGCCCGGGCAGTCGGAGGGGGTATGCACCCAATAAAAAAATGTCAGAGGTGAATTAAAAAACCGGGTTTTGATAAATTCAAAATAAATACATTATCAAATTCCATTTCAATACGTTCAATATAAGCATTAGGTTCCCTTTTGACTTAAAACAAAAAACGCCGCCCTGAAAGGGGGGCAGGACTGAGTCATTTAGCTGACAGGGTTTTTAACATAGGCTTTATTTGGGGAAAACACTGTGAAAAAAGGTTTTAGAAAAAGTTTCCCACAAAGCAAAGTCAAAAATTTTCCAAAAAAAGATCGCATATCAGGTTCATTAAAAAACGTGCTAGTCCCTTTAAAATTATAAATTTAAAAAAATTTAAACCCTTTATTTTTTGAAAACTTCTTTGCTTGTGGTCCGAAAACGTCATCATTACTCATTTTTCATTATCATGGTTTGAAACAAATAATGTCATAAAATAGAAGAAAAATCACTATTATTTATTCCTATTTCCCGTTTGACACCCAAAAAAATGACTAACATGATTGACTACTTTTCTTTTTAACAATAACATTTGCCAATCATAAATAATACATTACCCACCATCATAACTAATAAATGACTGAAATCACAACTATCAGACCCAAATTTCATCACGACATCAAAATCATCATACCAACAACATGCCCTTTCATTTAACAATTTTATGACTAACAACACTGGCTCCCCCCCCGTCATGTTTTTGACGTCACCAACATCCCCACCCTATGACCCAAAGATATCCCCAAAATCAGGGCCATTAAAAATCACCGAAAATCCTCAATTCTGACTAATAACATCAAAAACACCTCCCCCTTTATGAAATAATTTCTACTGACAAACCAAATTTTCATGACCAAGGGCACCACCGACATCCCCCCCTATCATGACTAGCGCATCAAACCAATTCCCCAATATCTTGCCAACAACACCCTTGGAAACCCCCATATCATAAAATTTATAAAATTCCCCCAGCATCGCCCCCATGATTAAAAAATTTGTTAACATCCCCAACCCCCTGACCAAAAACCCCTCACTGACATCCCAAATACATAGCTAATGACGTCACCGACATGCCCGATTCCCAAAAGTAATGACATAAATTTAATCCCCAAAATATGACCAATTTCCCCAAAAACATCCCCAAAATCAAGACCAATAACATCACCCGGTTTCCCCAAATTTTGTGATTAAGACTCCCCGACATCTTTCCAAAATCCACCCAGTGAATCCCAAAAATTCCCAATTTTTCCCAAATTATAGCCAAAAAGGCCCCAAACCCATTCCCCCTCCATCATGACCACGGGCATCCCCGCTATCCTCAATTTCATGGCTGTGGGCCTCAACTGGCATCCCCCAAAAAAGGGAAAAAATGAAACACCAAATCCCCCCCCTACCATGATTATTGACATCAATTTCTTTTTTCCCTTCTCATGGGCCAGTGACTTTACCGACATCGATTACTGTCCTTTACCATCAAAGATGGGCTAATATACCCTACAATTTTAATGGCCCCAAAAATAAAACGATAATATCATCAAAATACATTGGTTTTAAAAACCCTTTTGACTAACTCATATTGGCTTTACCCCCCCCTTACTTAAACCAGTTGATCAAAACCGACGTCCCTCCCTCCCTAAATCAAAACCCAAACAACGCAAAAAAAGCAGCAGTAAATTTATGAATTTACAAACACTATAGCCTCCTTTAAGGAAACAGAAAAGTATCAGCGATACGGGGGTTTTTAAACTAGGTAATCTATTATAACTATTTATCGTGTAGGTGCCAAAATAATCTACATCTTCGAAAAAAATTTGGGGCATTCACAGCAGGGTTTCCGGGGTCGTCAACATCCTCTTCAGTGCGGGGTTTTAGCATAACCCACGTTTTCATTCAATCATCACAAAACCCAAAATTTTTCCAAAGTCATTCCCTTTCTCAAAAAACCCCTGTCTTTCACAAATGCCATTTTATTCCGTTTTCTGCACAGAACAGGATTGGGCGGGGCCCTATTCCTGGGTTTCCCTCCTGATGACGAACCCGACAAGCGCCCGGGCTGCTTCTGTCCCTGTTTTTCCCTGTCGTGCTTCTCAAAACCCACCCCGGGCCCTTTCACTGTCCAGTAAACCGTTTTTTTCTGTTCATAATCCTTTCAAGTGAACCGCTGGCGAAAATGCGGGCCCGACTACGGGTGCTATGACCTTTTTCCGAACGGTTTTTACGGCACACAGTCTGTTGCTTACCAGAAGAGGATACAGGTGGGGGTGGGGGAAGGGTAACACGGGGTGGTGACCGCGTCGGTGTCATGACACGATCGAAATGTCAGGAGAATCACGTACAGGCTGGCCCAAAACACCACCAGTCTGAGTCTTCTCTCGCATCCCGCTGCTGTCAACTCTTTGCCGATACGTTGTCACAGGAGTCACGGCGTCACGCGGTGACCTGGCAGCTTCTGCGTAACTTTTCTGCACGTGTTGCTCTTGTTGTGTGTCCCGTGGCCCGAGCGTGGTGATGGCTGTGTCGTTTATCTCTGGCCTCCCGTGCGAGTTGACCGATCTGTCTGTGTTGCCACGATCGTCATGGCGCCGAATGGTCCCGTCACGATCAGCTTGTCCCCTCTGAAGTGTGCGTGTAGCCCTCGATCGCGGTGATCCTTAATGATCTGCTGTTGTCTTGTAGTTAGATCACCGGCGATCCTCACACCTTTCTCCTTCAGCGCATCCCTACCCTTTGTCAGCACGTCCATCTTATCGGACCACCGCGTAAATTTGCGATCATGGGCGGGGGCCGCTGTGTGCTACCTGAATTCTCTGGATGGCGAGCGCCCAGGCGATGTGCACGGACGATGTCTGTCTGCACCCAGTCCTTCCCTGGCACTGTACTCTGCAAAGCGTCCACCACTTTCTGCGCACACAATGTGTAGGTTTCCTCAACTGTCTCTGCAATCCCAAAAAATTTCAAATTATCCCTTCTAGAGAAGGATTCCAACTTGTCCACCTTCTCGTCACGTTCCTCTCCAGTTCTTGCAGCCTCTCCTCCACCTCTGTCACAATACTATCGCTCTCTGACTCCTGTCCCGCACATTGTCCAAATCTTTTCAAGTTTTGCAGTTCTTGCACACAGGTCTGAAACCTCCCGACCCATTGCAGTCAAGCTTTCTTGCACATCGCTAATCTGTGCACGCACAGTGTTGAAACTTGCTGTCATGCTTTGCTGTTGCTGATTAAACATGGCGCACAGCAAAGCTTTCAAGTCTTCATCAACACCGGAAAAACTGTCCGACGCTAGGAACGGGGAAGAATGTTCTTCGCTTACCGCAGTATCATTGACGTGGTCTCCATTTCCAGGTCCCGGAGAGAACAGGAAAACCTTCATTCTGGCTCACTTTCGCCCTCAACCAGTTTTCGGGCGAAAGTGACCCAGAATAAAGGTTTTCCTGTTCTCTGCCAAGTAAGACTTCAATACCCAAAAAATAACGATTATCTACAAACAAACATACTGTGCAGGGTTATCCGTTTTTAATACTAATTTACTAAACTTTTCAGATTTTAGTTTTTGTTTAATCCTATGTTTTTCTTGATCGTTTTCAATAACATCATTTTCGCGCAAAACATTCTTCAAATGAGTCTCTGTCTTTCATGTGAAATAACACTACAGTCTTTAACTGTTCTCTAAAGTCTTTTAAAAACTGAGTTATATTTCTGACATAAAATCCACACACATTATCCGAGCATGTCTTCCGCTGAAAGCTAGTTTCGACAAAGTGTTTCTCTTTTTAACTATGTCTTTTTCTGCTGAACAGTCATCTATATAAATAGCGTCTGCGTTCCCTCAAACAATATAAAAAAGCGTTCTAGACTGTCACGCACCGCATGTTTCTTCCAACTGTCATGTTCAAGGTCCGTTTTGTCCAGAGGGAAGAATTTGTGTAGGGGGGTAGTTTTGTCCAAGGACAACTTAAGCAGAGTCATGTGTCTAAAAAAAAACAACAGTTTAGTTGTACTTTTTAAACTCTCTGAAGCCCACCTTCCATCCTGCATTGTCATGTGTTTTCCGTGTGGACTCGGGTTGCACGTGGGGTTAAACGTGGGCTGAGTGAGCCTCCTCTCACCTGCGAATGAGTTTTTTTTAGACCGACTGAAGCGGTCGAGATTGGTTGGGAGAGTGGGAGGAAAGATAACGTGTCGTGCAAGCCTTATGCATGCAGGTGTTCTTGTAACTGTATTTTGTGAGGGATCCATATCCCTCGGGAGCCACCATTGTTTCGCCTTTGGGAAACTGCGTGCATTATTTGTTTTGGAGATCCATATCTCCGGGCTCTTGGCATCAGGTTTTACTTTGGGTTGAACCAAACCATTTTTTTCCATAGAAATGCTGGTCTTGTCCCTTTTTTTATTTCCGGGATCCTACCAGTCGGGAATTCCTTGGGGGGTTTTTTTTTTTTAAAATTTTTAAAGAACACCAACATCCCCAAACCATGATTGACATCATGACATTGCCTACGTCATACCCAGTGACATCACCGACATCATTACTGTCATCCACCATCATGATGACCTAATATGACCATCATCAATTAGTAATGCCAAAACTAAGACTGAAAATATCATCAACTACAATTGGTATAACCTTCTGACTAATCTCATCATTGGCAATCACCACCACCTTGACTTATACCAGCTTGATCAACACCAACGTCATCACCATATAATCAGAACAAGCAACAGCATAAATAGCAGCAGTCAAATCATGATTGACAAACACTATAGCAATCCATGAAGGGATCAGAACGTCATCACGATACTGGATTATCACACTAGGTATATCAGAATATTAACGTCATCATCCAGTGTAGGTGCCAACATAATCTACATCTTCGCTAACAATTGGATCATTCACAGCAGGCATATCAGAGTGTCAACATCATCATCAGTGCAGGTATCAGCATAACCTACGTCATCATTCACATCAACACTAATCCCAATTTATTCACTATGTCATTCCCATTACTCATGCACGACTGTCTTTCCACACTGCCATTATTCCGTTGCTGCACAGAACAGGATGGGGCTGGCCTATTCCTAGGTCCGTCCTGATGACCGACTGACTAGTCGCCGTCTGCTTCTGTCCAAGTTTCCGTGTCCGTGCTTCACAACACCTGACCCTGCCTACACCAGTCAGTAAGCCGTCTCTGTTATCATATCTCTTTCACGTGAACCGCCGCGAACTGCGCCCGACTACGGGTGCTATGACTTTGACCTGAACTGTTTCACGCACACAGTCTTTGCATACCAGAAGAGGATACAGTGGGAGGTGGGGAAGGGTAAACAACGGGTGTGAAGCGTCGGTGTCATGACACGACGAATGTCAGGCCAGGAGAATCACGTACAGGCTGGCCCAAAAACAACACCATTTCTGAGTCTTCTTTCGCATCACCGTCTGCAGTCAACTCTTGCCGATACGTTGTCACAGGAGTCACGCTCACGCGGTGACCTGGGCAGCTTCTGCGAACTTTTCTGCACGTGTTGCTCTTGTGTGTGTCCCTGGCCCGAGCGGTGTGATGCTGTGTCGTTTATACTCTGACTCCGTGCGAGTTGACCGATCTGTCTGTGTTGGCCACGATCGTCGGCGCCGAATGGGGGTTTTTTTTTCCCCGTCAGATCAGCTTTCCCTCTGAGTGTGCGTGTACCCTCGATCGCCGATCCTTAATGATCTAGCAGCTGTTTGTCTTGTAGTTAGATTCACCGCGATCCTCACACCTTTCTCCTTCAGCGCATCCCTACCGCTTTGTCAGCACGTCCCTATCGACCACCGCGTAAAAATTTAGCGGATCATGCGGGGCCGCTGTGTGCTAACCTGAATTCTCTGGGAAGGCGACGCCCAGGCGATGTGGCACGGACATGTCCTGTCTGCACCCAGTCCTTCCCTGGCACTGACACTGCAAAAGGTCCCCACCACTTTCGTGGAGCACAATGTGTAAGGTTTTCCTCAACTGTCTCTGCAATCCAAAAAATTTCAAATTATCCTTCTAGAGAAAGATTCCAACTTGTCCACCTTCTCGTCCACGTTCCTCTCCATTTCTTGGCAACCTCACCTCCACCCTCTGTCACATCCTAATCGCTCTCTGACTCCTGTCCGCACATTGTCCAAATCTTTTCCAAGTTTTGCAGTTCTTGCACACAGGTCTGAAACCCTCTCCGACCATTGCAGTCAAGCTTTCCCTTGCACATCGCTAATCTGTTCACGCACAGTGTTTGAAACTTCTGTCAAGTTTTTTGCTGTTCTGATTAAACATGGCGCAACGCAAAGCTTTCAAGTCTTCATCAACGACCGGAAAACTGTCCCGAACGCAAGGAACGGGGAAGAATGTTCTTCGCTACCGCAGTATCATTGACGTGTCTCCATTACCAGGTCCCGGGTTTACTCGACATTACCTGAGCAAAACAGCAAGCAGGCAATGATCAAGCCAACAACACACATCTTGCACGCATTGACCTACTTTTTGCTACTGCAATGACATGGCGAACTTTGCTCGCGAACATACAAGTAACTTGAAATGTCCAAGAAGAAAGAACCACACACAGTTTCTAAAACCGGTGTTGTCGACGAGGCATGGTACTCACACACACAGGAGTTGAATTGCTGAGTACAGTTCAAGTAGTCCAGAATTATTAGGAACAATATAACAATTTGAGCAACGAGGAAGCCGACCTGTCAACTTCACGTGAACCGGAACTCACACCCCAAGAGAGAGAGAGAGAGAGAGAGTGAGAGTGGGGGAGTGGGATGGCGGGATGTGGTGGGTGGGAAAAGGACAGGATTTAATAATCAAAACGGCGGAAGTTGTGTGTGTGTGGGGGGGGGGGGGGGAGGGAGGTGGGGGGGGGTTATTGGGACTACATATATGGGGTTAGGTAATGGGAAGGGGGGTTAAATACAGTACTACTGACCATTAATACTCCAGTCACTATAGACTAAACTTAGCACAGTTTGCCATTTTAAATAGATATTTCTGTGTGTTTGTGTGTGTGTTGTGGTGTGGGTGTGTGTGTGTCTGAGGTGAGCGATTGTGTGGTGTGTGTGGGGGTGCGTGTGAGTGTGCGCGCGCGCGTGTTGTCCGCGCCGCGTTGCGTGCGCGGAGTGCGCCGCGCAGTGTGTTTTGTCGCGAGCGCCTGTGTGGTGTGTGTGTTCGATGTGGTGTGTGTGTGTGTGTGAGTGTGTGTTTGTGTGTGTGTGGGGGGGGGCATTTGGGAGGGGGGGGGGGGGGTGTGGAGATAGAAAGCGTTAAAGTGTCAACCCCAAAATTTGACCCCGCTGTTAGAGCTGCAGTGGACTGTTTAGAGAAAGTGCTCAGAGGCCCGACCCGTTTTTTCCCTCATTCACCCATAGGATCTAGGAGACTTTCCATCAGTACACACACATAACCGAGGTAAATCTCACCCCCCGCGGGACAAAAACGCCGTTAAACGAGTCTAAACCCCGTGTTTGAGGATCTAATAGGGAGGCAATGGGAGGAAATTCCCAGATTACTTGCACACACCACACACGCACGCCGCACGCACGCACGCCGCACGCACGCACGCACCCCGAAACCACACACAACCACGCACGCACCACGACGCCCACAACGCACACCCCAACACACACACAACACACACACACACACGCGCGCGCGGCGCGCGCGCGTACACACACGCACGCCCCACGCAACACACACCACCAACACACACACACCCACCACCCCACCACACAACACACACACACAGAGTGGGATCTAATAAGAAGCAACGGGGGGGGGGGGGGGGAATAAAATCCCAAATATATACGTCTTTTCACACACACAGACATTATGTATTATATACATTTATATATATTATATATATATATATATAATTTTTATATAAGAGAGGAAAGAGGGGGAGAGAGAGGGGAAGGGGGAAACCTGATGACTAAACCCAAATTTATTGTCAATTAATAAGGTTGTACTGACACACACACACCACACACACACCACACATAGGACACACCACACACACACAACCAACAATAACTCTTCTCTTCTCTCTCCTCACACACCCCACACACAAAACCACACCCACCACACACACACACACACACACACACAAAACACACACACACACTAGCTTTCAGAGAGAGACGAGACAGACAGAGACGCCAGGGGAAACAAACGACGACATGTGGTATTCGGGGGAGGGGGGGGGGGGGGGGGTAAGGGGGAGATTGGGGAAGGGGGTAAAATTATTTTTGGGAAAAGGGGGTTTGGGGGGTGAAGGGGGTGTTGGGGGGTGGGGGGTGGGGGATGGCGGGGATCCAAACCTCCCCAACAGCGTACAGTTGGGCTGCCATTCCATGCCAGCGATGGAGGCAGGTTTCCAATGCTACTATTTGTTCAGGGGGTCCGGGCGAATTTTCCCCGGAGACGTGTGGAAAGTGGACTTTTTTTGCGTACAAGTTTTTAAAGGCGAAACGGGCCCCCTGCATGAAGGAATCCTCGATTAAAAAAAAAAAAGCAGCAGTCTAAATTAATTTGAAAAAAAACCCCCCCCCCCCCCCCCCGCCCAAAACACAACACACTAAAAAAAAAAGGGGAAAAAAATTTTTTTAAAAAAAAGAAGTGTAAACTCCCCTATTTTTTTTTCAAACGGAAGGTTTGATTTTCTTTTTTACTTCTTTTGCTTTCTCTGTCTCTGCCTCTGTTTTCTCCTCTCCTCTCCTCTTCTCTCCTCTCTCTTTTCTCTCTCTCTCTCTTTCTCTCCTCTCTCTTGAATTTTCATATGGGGCCGAGGCAGGGGAAAATTAGATGTGCCCCTCTACTATCGAATTACCGCTTCTGTTTTTAAAATTATCTACCTGGTACTTTGCGCATCTACCTACCACCTACCCTGCCTCCACGACCAATACTACTGTTCATCCTGTCACCATCCCATCCAAAACACCGTCGTCTTCGCTGTGTACCAACTATCCCCTTCAATCCTGTATCCATATATCCCAAGACCTTGGGTATTTGTATCTTTTGGTTTTTTTGTTTTGTTTGGTTTTTTTTTTCGCACCCTTTTAGTTCGTCTTCTTTTTCCCGCCCCCCCCCCCCGCCCCCCCCCCCCCCCCCCCCCTCCTTCTTTTCATTCCCCCTTCTGTCTCATTGTCTTTTTCCTTTCTTTCCTTCCCCCCCCCGCCTTCCTTCTTGGCAAAGTCATCTATCATCTTTTCGTTGATCCAGATTCCTTCGCTTATTGTCCAGCCAAAAGAACGGGCCATGGCGTCTGGGTTCACGGTGACAGACGTTAAAGCTCACTTTTGCCTTGACCGCAAAGGCGGATTATGGTCGAAGGCGAAATGATTCGCCGCAGAAAGGGAAGGAACAACAACAACACAGAAAAGAAAGAAAAAAGAAAAAAAAAGAAAGAGAAGAAAAAGAAAAAAAAAGGAAAGCAGAAACTGGAGTCCCACACACCCCGCTTGAACCCCAGGGAGTCGATTATGAGCCGTCACAAAGGCTCCGGAACACCGTTTGCGTTTCGCCTCCCCCCTCCATCCCGATAATTTCGTGTCCTTTACCCTGGCCCGGTCCCCGCCGCCGAAGCCCCGTTTTGCATAATTGAAAGCATCGCGTTCTGCTGATTGTTTTTTTGCCTCCCAGTCAGTCGGGGGGTTTTTTTTTTTGTTGTTTTTTTTTTTGTGCTTTTTTTCCCCCCTTCTCTCGTGTCTTTTCGTTGTTTTTGTTGTTGTTTGTTTGTTTTTGTCTTTCTGCATTATATCGTGCGCTGTACTTTGGTTGCTAACCCCTGCCTGTCGAGGAAAAGGGGTCTTGCTGGGAAGGTGTTATAAAAAAAAGGGAAGGGTGTTAGTAGTATGTGGTTGGGTTAGGGCCGAGAGGAAGGTGGGAGGTTGGGTGGGTGGGTGTAAAGTTTTGTAACGCCCCTTGGTGTGGTGTGTGGTGTGTGTGTGTGTGTGTGTGTGGTTGTGTTGTGTGTGTGTGTGGTGTGTGTGTGTGTTGTAAAGAGAGAGAAAGAAAGGAGAGAGAGAGAGAGACTTAAACGTTTACTGTCATAACGTATACAGAGAGAGAGAGAGAGAGAGAAGAGAGAGAGAGAGAGAGAGAGAGAGAAGAGAGAGAGAGAAGAATGTATGGGGAGAGGGGAATCTGCTGTGTGTTTGTGTGTGTGTGGTGTTGTGTGTGGGTGTGTGGTGGTGGAGAGGGGAACTGTGTGTGTTGTGTGGTGTTTTGTGGTGGTGTGGGGTGTGTGTGTGTGTGTGTTGAGAGGGGAATCTGTTTGTGTGTGTGGTGTGGGTGTGTGTGTGTGTGTGTTGTGTGGTGTTGTGGGGGAGGGGAGATTGTCTGTGCCAGAGTTTGAGTTTATTACATAGGCTTTTTTTGTGCTTTCTTTTCACATATGTGCGTGCTGGTGCTTGCACAACTTGTAATCGGCCTAGACCTACACGCGCAATGCCAAAATCCTTTCATCCTTCAAGTTTGACCGGGATTTGAAAATGTCGACTGTGAAGCAGGGGAAAAGGGAAAATGAAATACTTAATGGTTAGTCCACACTGGTGTCAATGTTTGGGGTTGGGGGTGTGTGTTGTGGTGTGTGGTGTGGTGTTTGTGTGTGTGTGTGGGGGGGGTTTGTGTGCGGGGCGCGCGCTCGCGTACGTGTGCGCCTTTGCCGGGCGCGTTTGCCTCTGTGGTGTGTGTGTGGTTGTGGTGTGTGTGTGTGTGTGTGTGTGGTGTGTGTGTGCGGCGCGCGTGTGTGTGTGTGTGTGTGTGAGAGAGAGAGAGAAAAGAGAGAGAGAGACAGAGAAGAGAGAGAAGCAAAGGATGCAGGCTGAAAAGGAAGGCGTGAACAGGAAAACGGCAGTCCCTGTCACACAAAATCGCTCGCACACATCATCGCCGCGTGTTCATTGTCAGTTAACCCAGTGTGAATTACCGATACAGCTGTTCATTGCATGAACACTAAGCTTACATGCCATCATAGAGAGAAGACCAGTGGCATCATCATGCAGTTAGTTAGCCCAGCAAATCCTTGTCTCGGCTGCATTGTTTTTTTCCAGCACAGCTCTCAAACACGCTGCTCACAACAGCAGTGGTTCCCCAAGATCGTTAAGAAGTGAATGGTTGTGTGTTATAGAAGTGAATGGCGGGGTATTATGAAAGTGAATGGCGGTGTATTATGAGAAGTGAATGGCGGTTTTGCTATGAAAGTGAATGGCGGGGTATTATGAGAAGTGAATGTTGGTGTATTATGAGAAGTGAATGGCGTGTGTTTAGAGAAGTGAATGGCGGTGTGCTATGAGAAGTGAATGGC
>JAFLJL010018344.1:15327-57233 GCA_018398815.1 Conus ventricosus | reverse complement strand
CAAGTTGGGACCATGTGTACATAAAATTTGTCAAAAAAAAAACAAAAAAAAAAACAAACAAACAACAATCATGCTAGGAAATGATAGAGGAATAGGGAAACCAGGTTTTGTCAAATTGATCTGAATCATAGTTCAGAAAGGCTAAGTATTTTTCCAATTTAAATCTATAGCTTAAGATTGTTAGGAAAACATGAAGGTCTGGGTGGTTATTTTGTAGTTTACATTTGTAAACATAAAACTTAGCAAACAGCAGAATAAAGTTAAGAACTTTGTCAGTTTCCACATTTTGTTTCATTCCAAACAGAACTAACTCTTTCATCAAAAAACAGATTAGCGCAGTGCTGACATTTCTCCATTAGCAGGTTTTGAAGATTTCTCCAAAACCGCTGCACAATATTACAGTCGAAAAGCATGTGTGTAATCGTCTGTTGTTCCTGATCACAAAAGTTACATAATGGTGAATCCACAATTTTGCACTGAAACAGTATTTCTGGTTGGCAGCAATCTATGTAGAAGTCGACATTGGAACCATCTAAGCTGGACGTCAGTAGAAACTTTATAACTATGAAGGAATATTTGTTTCCAATTCAGATTTACAAAATAGATATTCCATTTATTAATAGCAGCGGGAGAGGCATTATTTTCATTTAAAGTTTGTTGTACATATTTGTTGCCTCTTTTAATGCAAAACCAGACTTTTTGTCTAAGAGTTTATATTGTTAGTTGTGATAATATTAAGCTTTTGGCAATAGTTGCGAATAGCATTTATTATGCCTTCATACAAGAGAAAGTTTGTTCTTATACCTTGATATTTAATTAAAATTCATGGAAGGTCATCCAATGCCCATTTTCATTTATCAAGTGTTTAATGAAAAAAATGCCATAATTACACCATTCCTGTACAAAAATAACTTTTTTATCTCTTAAAATTTTAATATTGTAATGATACACTCGACATGAAATCATGTACTGTAGTCGGACAGCACTTTGAACACAGTTTCTTGTAGTGTTTTCATCACATCATTCCAGAATGGGTTATTGACATCTTGCATAATAACATTAGAAATTCAGCACCAAAGTTTTTTATATTGTCCACTTAGGGAACATATTAATGGTAAATCCCCGCCAACCCGACTCATACATTAATCTTCTCAGCCAACTTACCTTCATAGAAGAAATAAAATTTTTTACATTTAACATTTTTAATCCACCTTCACAGTACTGCTTTCGAACCACAGATTTTTTAATCTTACTTTTTTTACCGTTCCATAAGAAACTATACAATTCTTTTTCCAAAGCAACAATAAAATCCTCTGGGGGGTCTGGTAGATTAATCAATAAATGAACAATTTTAAAAATGCCAAAGTTTTAATAATAGTTATTTTTCCGAAAGGAGTTATATTTCTTTTTTTCCAAAAAGCTAGGACTCTTTTTATTTCAAAAAGTTTATCTTCAAAGTTAATCTGTACAATAATATTTGTGTTAGTGGAGAATTGATACCAAGAATTTTGAAAGTACCTGGATCCCAAACAAATTTTTGTCCCTCATAAATCTAATTCCACAATTCTTTCTACTCCCCAACCATATTACTTGTGACTTGTCAAAATTGATTTTTAAACCTGAAATTTGTAAAAATTTAGTAAGGACAGATACCGCCTCGGTAAAAGATCTCTCTGAACCATCTAGACATAAACTAGTATCGTCAGCAAATTGTGACAGTAATGTTTCCTTGTTAACAACTTTAATTCCTTTAATATGCTCATTAGAACGAATCATTATGACAGAACCTCAGCACAAATTAGGTATAGGTAAGGAGATATGGGTCCCCCTGTCTCACCCCTCTCTCAATCGGAAACCATGGGGAGTACTGGCCATTGACATAAATACTGGTAGAAAATTGTGAATAAAATGTTCTTATCCAATTAATTAAGTGAGGTCCAAACTGAAAAATTTCAGGCAGTTATGTAAGAATGACCATGAGACGCTATCAAACGCCTTCTCAAAGTCAACTAAAAAAAGCATACCTGGAACATTTTCCTTATCAGTGTACAATAACATGTCATACATCAACCTTATATTTTCTCCAATAAATCGCCCTTCAAAAAACCTCTTTGACTCTCATGTATGATGTTTGGAAGAACATTTTTCAATCGATTAGCAACACAAGCAGAAGCTATCTTATATGTAGTATTCAACAAAGAGATGGGGCGCCAGTTTTTTCACAAATCTTTTCGGCTTCCCTTCCTTGGGGATACATATTATGGTTCCCTGTCGCTGGGTAGTTGATAACTGGCCTTTAGCAAAACCTTCATTAATAGAACGTACAAGGAAAGTTCCAATATCTACAAAGAAAAACTTAAAAAATTCAACAGTAAACCCATCAGGCCCAGGACTCTTCAAATTTTTCATCCGTTTCAAAACAGTAGCAGCCTCTTCCAGTGTTATCAAACCCTCTAGTGAGGAGCTCTCCTCCTCAGATAATGCTGGAGCATCCGGAAGCTCTTCAGAAATATTCATATCAGTTGCATCTCTAAAGCTGTATAATTGTTCATAAAAAATTTTTATCTCAAGGAGGATACTTTTTTGTTCAGAAATGACTGAACCATCCTCTTTTTCTAAAAAAGGGATAGATTTATCAATAAAACTTCGATTTTCAAGAGTGCAAAAATATTTATTCACCTTTTCCCCTTGACTTAGCCAGTGAACTCTCGAGCGCATTGCCATGCCTTCAAGTCTGTGATTCCTGATTTCTTGCAATTCTGTTTTTAGGTTTTCTAAATGAGGAATAGTTTCCTCTTGTAAATTCTGTTCAATGTTTTTTATTTTTGTTTCTAGGTCATGTTCTCTTTGAGTATCCATTTTTTTCTTATAAGTACTATAAGAGATTGTTTTGCCTCTTATTTCCATCATTAATGTCTCAAAAAAGAGAGATCATCAATTTGAAAAAAGAGGTTTTCATTACTAATTTTATGTATATTATCTAAGTTGTATACAGGTAATGTATACTGTTTCTTGGTATCGCTGATCAGCTCTCTAATTTTTGAAACATATTGCTTATCTCTTAATAAACTATTGTTGAATTTCCAAAAAGGTCTGTCGCGTTTGAAATTATCTTTTTTTAAAGCAATGTGACAAGAGAATGATCGGATCGATATCCAGGGTCGATGCAAACATCATTAACTTCCATCATTAATCCTTCAGTGATCATAAAGTAGTCAAGTCTTGCTTGTTTATAAGAGTGAAATTTCCGCCATGTATAGTTTCTTTTCTCGGGGTATAATTCTCTGTAAACATCGAACAGATTGTATTTTGTCATTATATCATTGATTTTTGCTCGGTTCTTGGCCGATTGGTGACACTTGTATAATTTCTAACATCCATTTTTAAATTAAGGGCACATTCCAGTCTCCAGTTATAATTAATGTTGGTTGCCAAAGCTCTCAATGTGTTCACAAACACTATCAAAAAATTCGGGGCTATCACCACTGCTAGGCCCGTATAAGTTCACCAAAGTAAACCTTTTTTTTAAAGAATTGAATATTCATAACAATGTAACACCCATGCTGGTCTCTTATAACATCATGTATCTTGTACTCAAAGTTATTATTAAACAGAACAGCAACACCATTTTTATTAGTTTCCGTTACCACACAGCCATACATTATATCCCCAGCTGGCTCGAATAAAAATTCTCAGAGTCTTCCTTTAAGTGTGTTCTCTTGAAGACAATAAATATGAGCTGCTTTTTTTTCTAAGAAAATCAATACATCTTTTCTTTTTTTATTATTATTTAGACCATTACAATTCAAAGAACAAATTTAAATGAACTATCCTGTGCCATGTTGAGTTCTGGCAAGAAAGGTTAAAGTAGTTAACAGATAATAGCAATAAAAAAAAAAAATATATATATATAATATATATACATATATATATATACACACATAAATACATATTACATACATATATACACATATATACATATATATACATACACACATATACATACACACACATATATATAAAAAGGTCTACAAAAGAAAAAAAGTAAGAAATACTCAAAGTGTTGCTAACATAGAGACACACTTTTTGAAATACAGTGATGTTGCACATCCCCAAAGTTTAACAGAAGCTACCTCAGCCTCAACCTTCCAATGTAATAGTAGGCAAGATTTACCACCCATCATTAATATCAACATCTTATAAATGCACAAATAAAGTGTACATGACCCAGTTACAATCTCACTCTCACACACAAGCCTATCACCTTGATATGAAGAAATGAAAAGTAATGTATAACATAAAGACCAGCTTACAAAGCAATGACATAAAACTACACATACATACACACACCAACCTGTTATATAAGGACCCACCGCCCTGCTCCAAACGAGCATTGATGCCAACTATTACAACTACTACTACAAAATCTAGCGCAATGATATGGAAGAAGAAAAAAAAAAAGAAAAAAAAAAAAAAGAAAAGAAAACACCTTCAAACAACTCGTGTCATGGTCATCTTGTATGACTGTCTTATACGTGATCAAAAATTTACTATCCCTCCATACAATCACATTGTCTGTGGGCAAAGACCAAATACAAATATGTGCCAGAATGATCATCCTCATGATCGTGGGCACCAAAGGAAAGAAGAAGAAGAAATATATGGAAAAAAACAAGAATAGTACCACAAGGCTCGGTTTTCTTCATTACTTTTGTACACTACTACCTTCGACGCAAGGACTGCTCCCCGACTTGCCAATCCCAAAAGACCTTCACCCCAGATGTAAACAACGTCCAGTGGGGGGAAACAAACCCAAACAAAACAATAACAACAACAAAAGAATTCGCCAAAGTCGTTATATATGTATAAAAAAAAAAAAAAAAAATTGCGCACAGATACATAAATTACATCAAGTAGATTCCAAATTACAAACCTTTAAGAATTCACGAACTTTCACGATTTTGAACAGAAAATAATCGCAGCTGGTTAAAATAATTTGGTCTACTTACAGTTCGAGCAGACGACACAATGTCAAAGCAAAGTGGAAGTAACGGCGTGACACACAAAAGAGGAAAGAAACAAAACTAACGCAGTTGCCTAAAATCGGCAAGAGATTTTACTGTCGAGATTCGTCCGGACACCGTCTTCACCACCACTGCACCGTTCTTCGTCCACGCCTGCTGGGAAATGTCGAGTAGTAGTAGTAGTAGTAGTGTAGGGACGTAATCAATACATAGGCCGTTAAGCCTTTCAATGTCCCCTCGTGTTATTTTACTTTTATGACAGGGTTTGAAAATGCATGCATATAAAATTTTCCTTCTTATTCATCAAAGCTTCTAAACTGTACTTTAAATTTCAAGTCTTCATCCAGCAAATTCTTAAAAACATAGTACAGTGGAACTCCGGATGTAGTGAACGCCGTATGTACTGATAAATCGGCTGTACTGAAGCAAGTTTTGGTCCCGGTCCCAACTGTTCATATTCTTTGTTTAATTTTAGCCGGTTGTAGTGATATTTTAAAATCTGGATGTATCAATATCTCCTGTTGTAGTGACGTCATTTTCAAGTCCCGGGCAGCCGGGCTCCGGTTGTAGTGATTTTTTTTTTTTAGAGTAATCTCCCTTCTCCCAAAATGGCGAAACGCAATGTGCTTTCTTTAATTTAAAACGCAAAATCGATTTATGAAAGACATTGAAACAAAAAAACAGAAACAGGTGGATGTCGCTTCTCAGTAACAATGTTTCTCAGCAACAGTCAGCTCCATTGTGAAAAATAGTGAAAAGTTGAAAGAAAAATTCTATGGCGGTGAGGGTTAATGCTAAGAGGAAGCGTGAAAGACTCCCACACGAGCCGAAAGTAGACCGTGCGCTGTTGAGTTGGTTTAAAAAGGCAAGGGCCAACAACATGCCTGTCTCTGGCCCTGTCTTGAGATTGAAAGCGGAGGAGTTCGCTAAGGATATGGGCTTGTGTGACTGGGCATGTTCTGAAGGTTGGGTTCGGCGCTTCACTGCTCGACACGACATTAATTCAGTAAAAATAAGCGGCGAGAGAAGCAGTGTTGATGAGTGTGCTACAGATGTTGGGTCAGTGATGTCCTTTTACCTACACTAAACGAGTATGATGAAAATGACATTTTCAACATGGATGAAGTGGACTGTTTTGGCGCATGCTGCCAGACCGCACGCTTGCATTCAGAGCAGAAAAATGCCATGGCAGAAAATTATCTAAAGACCGACTCACAGTAGCGATGTGTTGCAGTATGACAGACTGAAAAACGTCGTGTGCTGGTCATTGGGAAATTCCGTAGTCCACGCTGCTTTAAGGATAAAGAACTTGCCTGTGACTTATGAAGCAAGCCCAAAGCATGGATGACCATGGATATATTTGAGAAATGCTGAGAGACTTTGACCGTTCCATGGACAATATGAACAGAAAGGTGCTTCTGGTACTGGACAGTTGCACAGCTCACGTCAAAGTGGATGGCCTAAGAGCAACCAAGCTGCTGTTTCTTCCATCGAATGCCACGTCTAAACTGCAACCTCTGGACACAGGAATAATCAAGAATTTGAAGTTCTTTTACAGGTGGGGCCATTTAATAGTTCCTGTACGATTACATTCTAAAACCATTCTCTCTCTCTCTCTCTCTCTCTCTCTCTCTCTCTCTCTCTCACACACACACACACCACACACACACACACACTCGCACACACACACACACACACACACACCACACACACACACACACACATTAATTCATAATATACTGTGAATGGTTGGGACGAGCACCATTGGTCAAGTGTTTACTGTATGCTTTTTTTATCATTCGTTACCGGGTTCAAAGGTTTACGTAGCAGCAGGAGCAGGAGAGGCACTTTCTGTTAGTTCCCCAACATGCCAACATGATAAACTCGCTTTATTTGTGTTACAGCTTTACTGGCTAAAAATGCCTCTCTCTCTTCATTTGGCAGCAAAATGTTTCTCTTCATTCGTAGACCGCAAATCGCAACCCAAATTATCCTGTTAGGCTTCACACAGGAGGAGGAAAAGAAAGGGGAGGAGAAGGCAGTTTCTAGTCTTTGATACTTACATGTATAATGGGCTCATTACAGATGATATCTTTTTACTAGTCTCAGGGGCTTTGAGGTAAAGACATATGCCCTGAGACTGAGACGTCGGGGTTCGATCCCTTGCCTTGAAGCCTTGAATAGTGTTAGGCTGCTTAGCTTGGTGTTAATATACTGTGGCAGGGTGGGTTGTTAAGCCGTTTGTGCATGTTTCATGTGGTAAATCAACATGAACTGTTTTCTTTTGCAACAATTTTGTTCACCAGAACTCGCTTGCTGACCAGGCTGATTGGACATGCAAGTCTTCGGAGAGCGACTTCCAGATCAACCTGTTGGATGCTTTGCAGAATGTGAAAGCGTCATGGATCAAGTCACTGCATCTACCATTAAAAACAGTTTTCGTCATGCAGAGTTTGTTTTGCCCAAGGATGCTGACGACTCGGCCAACTCAGACAGGGAATGCAAGGAGTCCCGGCTGCTGACACACCATCGAGCCAATACTTTCGAGGCTTACAAGGACTTTGGTGTCTGTCTGGAGGACTGCTGCTCATGTGACAATGACGTCGCTTCATGTGCCCCACCGTCTTCAGAAACTGGAGTATATCAACTCCAGACAAAGAACCTGACTCAGAGTCAGACTTGGATGATTGTGGAGGCCCATCCTTAGCCGTAATCAACGTTCGAGGCAATGTCTCTGTATGGAAGCTTGATTTGTATTTGATGCAAGGAGAGCATGATGTGAATGTCAGAGAAAGCTTTGACAGATTTAAAGTTCTTCTGCAGTAACTTTATGCTGAGAAACTTCGGAGTTCAAACGAAAGTTACAGATTTCTTTTCTAGCCAAGAGAAACAAACGAGGTGTTCATTCAGGAAAAAATGACTGGGAACAAGACAGGACGACAGGGGTAGAAATAGGGTCAGATATGAAATCAGAGAGATCAGGGATCAGGTCAGATTCAGGAATCTGGTCAGAAAGTTCAGGGATTGGGCAAGAGAGAGGACAGGGATCTGGTCAGACAGGACAGGGATCTAGTCAGACAGGACAGGGATCTAGTCAGACAGGACAGGGATCTGGTCAGACAGGACATGGATCTAGTCAGACAGGACAGGGATCTAGTCAGACAGGACAGGGACAGGGATCTGGTCAGACAGGACAGGGATCTAGTCAGACAGGACAGGATCTAGTCAGCAGGACAGGGATCTGCTCGTACAGGACAGGGATCTAGTCAGACAGGACAGGGATCTAGTCAGACAGGACAGGGATCTAGTCAGACAGGACAGGGATCTAGTCAGACAGGACAGAGATCGGGTCACAGATGGTCACACGTGGAGGGATCGAATTGGAAAGGAAATCAGAAAGGCAGAGATGAGGCCACAAAAGCCAGGGGACATTTTGAATTGATGTCAGATCTCCAAAACCCTACGCCATGTGAATGTTTATTGCCGGAATGATAATGATACAAGTTGGGACTTAAAAATTCAAGGCTACGAACCAGGACGTCAGCTAAGTTTTACCCCAACTGGATCGTGCTGGCGTAGAGAACAAGGCAGGCAACTGGGCTTGCTGATCCTTTGCCGTTGCCTGAACGTCAAGCAAATGGGACATTGGGTGAACCGTTTCAAGTAAACACTGTCATTGGCGATGGAAATTGCATATATAGAGCCCTCAGCTTAGAAGTTTTAGGCACACACAAAACTATCACGAGCGATTCAGGGCGAAAATTGTTGACATTATGCTTCAAAATCAAAGCACCTTTGAAGGGTACTAGGAAGAGACACTGGCGATTACATTCTGGAGCATACCCTTCGTTGCGCACACTTGGGGAACTGATGCAGTAGATTTATGCTGCAGCAACACTTCTCCAGACAAGTATTGTCGTGTACACATCGTGAATGAGGCCAGGAGGAATGGACCCAGCACCCGCCTCTCTTCTCTTTCCAACTTTTTTGGCAAATATGTATCCCATTTTAAGATTTCCTTACTTTTTTAATTAACTTGCCTACACAGCTTGTAGAAAATTTAAAAAGCATTATTCTTGCTTAACAGCAAATTGTTTTTAGTTGAATATCATTTCATCCATTGAAAATTGAAATTGTTTGAATCAATGAATAGACATGTCAGTGTTTTTATCCAGTTAATCAATATTATTTTGGACATTACTTTCTTTATCATAAAAAAATATGAATGGTTACATATTGTATTGTTAGCTGATGTTTGAAATTTTAATCCAAAGGAATGGATATTGTTTGTGTTAAACAGTATTTACTTGTACTTCTTTTTCATTTCACGCTGATTAAAGACTACAGTTTACTTTATAACATCTGACGATTTGCTTTTAACCTTATTTCTACCTCCCAAACAGTAGCCCCTCCCCATCTCTCTCTCTCTCTCTCTCTCTCTATCTCTCTCTCTCTCTCTCGGCCATTTCCTCCCCACTTCTCCCCCCCCCCTCTCTCTCTCTTCTCTCTCTCTCTCACACACACACACACACACACACACACACACACAAGATGTTAAGGCTCCTTTGGTTGAACAATTAAATATTAGGACGGGGTACATTAATTTAAACAACACAGGATACTGACATCGCCGATCAATCGCTGTTGGATTGCTGATCTAAGTTTTGCAACGACTACGCCTGGGATCGAACCCCAACCCCAACGTTAAAAGCATGGTGAAATTGACATCAGACGCACCAATAACAAACAAGCAGGAGAAAGACAATACGCCACCTAATCTTTTGATTTTAGAGCATAAAGGAAGAGAGGAAAAATAGAGATTTTGGAAACAAAATTCGTTTCTTTCATGTTTCCTTTTATCACGATTTGCTACGTCATCGTATGGTTAGTCAGCGTCACAGAAGAACATCTCGCAAGCCTGACAAAGACAGCAAAAAACGTCACAAACGAAATGAATCTAGTTCCAAAATCTCCTTATTACTGCCTTGTGGATTTACCCAATGTGCCGGATGTAGCGATAAAACCTTGAAAAATATACTACAACCGATGTGCGGACGTAGTGATAAGACCTCGAAAACATCATTACAACCGAGTAGCGATGTACATGTATATAGTGATAATCCGGATGTAGTGATGGGAATTTTTGGTCCCCAGGACTTCACTACATCCGGAGTTTCACTGTATTTTTAGCAAATTAAGTGCAGTTGTCAAACTGTTCCAGTTAGTAATAACTCTGTTACTGAACTTGAATCTCCCCATGTTAGTATGAAACTGCTTAAGCTTAGTTCACACTATGGAAACCGGCTGGAAACAGCCCCAATTTCTTGTCGGGTAACCGAAATCTGCACAGAGAAAACTCACATTACCCCTTCAACAAACTGCATTACCTCTATCGGATATTCCCGATAGTTTTGCCAAGCCTGTTTCCTTCCATCTCAGTCTGCAAAGTTGTTTGGAAATACAGGCCGAGAAGAAACTAGGACACTGACGCTACCGAGTTTCCATATCGTTTCCAAAGTGTGAACAGGTAGGCAACAAAGTTTTTGTACACGAGACTGACTGAAATTGACACACCAGGGGAACATCAACCAATGAAAACTGGCTGGCTCCGCGCGCACAGCGTGAATGGCGCGAAAAGAGCAAAAAAGGGGAGGAGCTTCGCAGTTTCTGTATAATTTCGTCGAGCGTTCACATTGTCGACAGAAACTCCAGTCACATTTATTTATAGACGTTTCCAAAGCAGTTTCTTTAACGCGCAGACTGCCAGAGTTTCCACAGTTTCCATAGTGTGAACCTAGCATTAACAAAAATTTTGCCTTCCGAATTTCTGTTCTATCTGTTTTAACAGCCTCAAAAAAGTAGTCCCACTGTATGTCCGTTTGCTGGTGAAATATTTTGAACACTTCAATCAAATCCCCTCTAATACGTCTACCTTTTAAAGAGTGCAAATTTAAGTATGTGACGGTCTCCGACGCCCCCCCTCGTTATTAAAATATGATTTTCATATTCAGGGATGCAGGGGTTATAGACAGAAGTATTTACGCTTTCACAACCAAAATGCGCTCTCGCATAGGCACACGCACTCTGTCACTCACATCGGGCCCGCACAAAGGTGACGGGAAACCAATAACATTTCATAGAAAATAATCACTTTATTAACTTGACTCCGAGCCCCCACCCGTCACTACACAACACAACTATCTGTATCATACAACAATGTTAACATCATACAGACAATCTCATAAATCGCATCCCCTTTCCTTCAATTATTCTTACTTAGCCAGGAAAGACAATATTCCACTATTCCGTTTCCACACTTAAAAACTTAAGAGCAATACAGCGTCCATAACTTGCCAGCATTCCTTGGTTGATCGCCAGTTTTCTTCATCCACTGTACGACCACGAGTTGAAGCTGCCACACTGTTGTGTCCTCCCGATTGGCCAAATCCCATTGGGGACACTGGCAACGTAGCTTGAGTCGCACCCTCTCACAGAGTCTCCCGACTCCACCGTACTTCGCCCTCTCCACTGAAAGGCTCCTGTCGGCCTCTCCCACAGGTCTTCTCTGGCTGCAAACACACCCACCGTTGTCTGGCAGCTCCTGTCTAGGCTCCAACAGGCTACACGTCTTGCTGTCGACCGTCCCCACCCGGGAGACAATTCTTCTCGTCGTCGGCTCCGAGGCTACAGCAACCTCCACTGTCTTAACGTCCCCACCCAGAGACAACAAGGCGACAGCCAACCTCTGCTTCACGCTGTATTTTCTTGAGCCCTCAGCAAGACGGCGAGTTCACTTCCCTTAAGTGAGTCACACACTCCTGGTTTCCAAGCGCCTTATATTCGTTCTCAAAGAAAGAGAGAACCCGAGTTTAACTGCTCAACCAATGGAATCACGGCACACACACACATCACACGATTTGTACCAATAAATCCCCAAGTTATTTTTATTCCACCAATGGAATCACTAGTCACCTACACACACACACACACCACAGCTGCTAGCGCAAACAAAGACTTGGGCACCCAGTGGTTAATGCATAACCTCCTATTCAAACTCATGTTCGATTCCCCGAAGCTACCATTGAACTAACAGCCGGACCTCCCCTACCAGCCATGACTGATGCTTCAAGTATTACTACCTCTATAGACAACAAGGCGCAAACCACTCGATAGGCCGCAGCCTTCCATTCATTCCTCAGAACAGGACGACTGAATGTCGCTGTACTCTGCCTGCAGGCTGATGGTCACCTACCCGTGACGGTCACCTGACACGATCGCCTTCCTTTCAGCCCACGGAGCCCAGTGAATAGCCAGTGCTCAAAGTGGACACTCTTCTCTACCCAGGACTGGCAGGTCGCCAACTCCTTGTCACTATCCTTCGGACATGCGAAACACTTCCTAGTACTCTCCCTCCTTCAGTATACGACTCGGGTATCCCCCCCTGGTGATGCCTGAATTCGCACACTTGAAGACCCAAGGAACGTGCTCTCAACAACAGCAACTACCCTAATTTGCCTAAATGCTCGAGAACATTCGGCCGACTCATTACACCCCCGTACCTAAGAATGTTGTTCCAATCACATTTCTCCAGGACGAATGTTCTCAGATTGGATAAAACAAACTCAGTTGCATGGTCGATATAACAGTACTACCCCCTATGCTTCAAGACATCATTCCATCAACATCTCTAACATGGATAATGTATCCAATTAAAAATATTAAATCATCAGATAGTCCATTGAATCACTCAGTCATAAACTGGCTCACATATAATCAAGAACTCTCTCTATAACGTTGCTATCAGCAGGTCCATACATGTTAATTAATCATTCCATTCACTTCTAATATAGCACAACCATGATTACCACAAGATCCAAATTCAGGTGTGTGGTCCACCTACTTACATCAAAATCAAATTCAGGCGTGTGGCCACAAGCATACAACACAAGATTCAAATTCAGGCGTGTGGCCCCACACACACGCTCTCACACCCAATATGCAAATCTACACTTACCATGATGTCGCAAAATAAGACATTTTCACACTTCACCGATCAGTGAACAAGACAACATAAGCAAACAGATATCAACCGAAAAATCATAAATCATAACACATGAGCATGCACTCAACCATAATGACAATGAACAAAAGCAACATCAACTGATAACCATTAATCAGAAAATTAAAACAACAAATGAACAAAGACTCAACCCCGCCCTATACTGGGCAATCAAAATCAATAACACAACTGCCAGCTACATTATTTACACAGTAGCTGTCCGTAACAGATGACTGCTCACACCACCACCACAATCACAGCAGCCCGTAGGCATTGCTCCTACCTTGTCCTGCTTCTGTTGTTCACACTACAGAGAGCAACACCCAGGAGGCATTACTCCAACCCTTGACCTACTCCTGCCCCTCTCAATCTTGACCGCCGTTTGTGGCTCGCCAATAGTACCTGGGCAGATAGTTTGCGCATTCCAGCTTTACAAGAGAGTCAGCGCACCTTTCACACATTTTAGTCCTTAAGAGCGCGTGAAAATCTGCGCGATCCTCTTTTAGCCTGTCGCACCCATTCACTGCGACGACGATCATCTCCCCTTTTCAAAATGTTAAGAGATGATCCCTCACTCATCCTATCCGAACCGATTTTCCTTCTCTCTGAGAAATTCCTTGGTTCGAATCCCGCTCATGGCCTATGCCCATTACTTGATGAGCCTTGTTTACTTTACCCTTTCCTGACACTGGATTATCGCTCCTTTGAGCTGACTATCTTTGGCATTTTCTAACGATAGCTGGTCACCTCGACCTTCTTGCCATGCGTTATGACTGCCTGCCTGGTCCCAACCCAGCTGCTGGTTCCAGTCACTCTGTGGTCCATGTTGGCCCCGACCCTGAGGTCCGCCACCGTGGCTCCTACATTTCTGACTGCCACGGCAACGCCAACAACTTTTCGAACCACCACTACGGCCACCATAGCCCACGGCAACCGCCACTACGGCCACCTTCATGGCCTACGGCACCGCCACACGGCCACCTCCATGGCCTACGGCACCGCCACTACGACCTATTTCATGGTCCACTGCACCACCACCACGGCCACCTTCATGGCCTACACAGCTCTACTGCTAGCGGCGCCTGTGCACCCACCTGCTTCTGTTTACTTTCCCACCCTGCACTGCCCTTGCTTTCCCCACTTGACTGGCAGCCTGGTAGGCTTCGGGAGGATATACCTCCCCCTAACAAAGCTGGATAGGGAAGATTGTTTTGCACTGCTGCAGTGAGAGTACTCCTGACAAACTCTGACTCTACCTTGACACGGCCAAGGGTAGCCGATTAGTTCTTCCATCTGCATATCGCACGCAGGTGTTTCCCCGTATAGTCTGTCTCTCTGACAAAACCGGGCTCTACCATTGCCGCTAGAGTCAGTCCTGTGTCTAATAAGCAGGTCACCGCTTCCCGTTTACTACTGCCCTAGTAGTTGGTGGTGGCACCCTGCCTTCCTGTCGAATTGTATCAACAGCAACAACGGAATGTATTCGCACTCCGCTACATTCCTTGGCGATATGACCCTCTCGCCCACATTTAAAACATGTGCGTTTCACCCTAACATTCTCTTGAGTCCCACTGTTGCCTTGGGACTAGAAACGTTTCTAACTGCGGTCTCGCCTCCTGTTTGTAGGGAGTCGGCGAATCACTCCCTGACTGTGTGGTCTGGCATTACGGGTCGACTGGTTCGATCCCTTCATCCCATTACGCTGATCATGGCAGATTCATACCTGTCTGCAACTTTCACTAACTCCTTTAAACTTCCTAATTCTCTTTCTGCCAAGAATACTGTGAGATCCTTCCGACAAGTGGAGAGAATTTGCTCCTTAACGATCCTCCTCCCTCAAAGATTCAAATGTTTGTTCAATGTTTCCTAACCTTATCCATTGTCAAAGAGAGCCCTAAGCCGATAAAGAACTGTACATGCTCTCACCTGATTTACGAACGGTTTCTCTGAACAATTTCCTATATCTATCGCGGTTACCTGATACCTCTGGAACAAAGCATCGCGCACCGACTCATAATCTGTCTGTTTTTCCGGTGGCAAGCAGAAAAAAGCATCCCTAGCTTTGGGTGTCAGCAGCGCAGACAAATTTGTGGCCCACCGTTCTTCGGTAAGCCCTGATCTTTGGCAATCCTTTCAAATTGCGAAATGATATCCTCTAAATGGTCGGGATATCATCGAACCTTGCATATTGATAAAGGGACTGACATGTGGTGCAAAGTTCACTTGAGGTTTTGCGTCCACGTCCCGTTCTTTCTCCAATTTTAATTTTTCTAACTCAACTGCCTTATCTCCCTTCTTCTCTCTCTTCTCTTTCCCGTCTCTCTCCTCTTTTTTCCCGTTCTCTCTCCTCTTTTCCCGTTCCCTTTCCTCTCCTCTTTTTTCCCGTTCTCTTTCTCTCTCCTCTCTTTCCCGTTCTCTTTCTCTCTCCTCTCCTTTTCCCGTTCCCTTTCTCTCTCCCTCTTTTTCCCCGTTCTCTTTCTCTCTCCTCTCTTCCCGTTCTCTCCTCCCTCTTTTTCCCGTTCCCTTTCTCTCTCCTCTTTTTCACCTTTTTTCTTTTCTCTCTGTTCTTCCCGTTCCTTTGTATTTTCTGGGCCTCGATACACGGGGCCAGTTCTCATCTACATATGCCTTCAGTTCCGGACCCTTCAGTCCTAAAGCTTTTCCTTCTTCATGAGGTCCATCTTTTTTCAGCGGACCCATTGTCTCAGCACCCTCTTCAGTCGACATTCTGAAGCTATCTAACCCTCGATCACTAGTTAATACAACCACAGTAACAAGCGAGATATCCACACGATCACTTGTAAATAAGCGATCAATATTGTGCTACACACAATCAACCTCAACAGCAACCAAATCAAGCAAGTTCAAACACAAGGCCCAGTCATGAAAAAAAAGATCAAAACAATCAACACATGACTAACGTCTTTCCAGGTAAGAAAAAAAATCTAGGTTTCCACATTACGACAAATTTCAAATCCCTTGCAATTGAACAAACCCAGAAATCAAAATCACTTATGGCTCATTTATGTTCATCCCGGACGAGCCCCCAATTTGTGACGGGTCTCCGACCCCCCCCTCGTTATTAAAAATGATTTTCATATTCAGGATGCAGGGTTATAGACAGAAGTATTTACGCTTTCACAACCAAAATGCCTCTCGCATAGGCACACGCACTCTGTCACTCACATCGGGCCCGCACAAAGTACGGAAACCAATAACATTTCAATAGAAAATAATCAACTTTATTAACTTGACTCCGAGCCCCCACCCGTCACTACACAACACAACTATCTGTATCATACAACAATGTTAACATCATACAGACAATCTCATAAATCGCATCCCCTTTCCTCAATTATTCTTACTTAGCCAGAAAGACAATATTCCACTATTCCGTTTGCACACTTATAAACTTAAGAGCAATACAGCGTCCATAACTTGCCAGCATTCCTTGGTTGATCGCCAGTTTCTTTCATCCACTGTACGACCACGAGTTTGAAGCTGCCACACTGTTGTGTCCTCCCGTTGCCAAATCCCAGTTGGGGACACTGGCAACGTAGCTTGAGTCGCACCCTCTCACAGAGTCTCCCGGACTCCACGTACTTCGCCCTCTCCACTGAAAGGGCTCCTGTCGGCCTCTCCCACAGGTCTTCTCTGGCTGCAAACACACCACCGTTGTCTGGCAGCTCCCTGTCTAGGCTCCAACAGCTACACGTCTTGCTGTCGACCGTCCCCACCCGGGAGACATTCTTCTCGTCGTCGGCTCCGAGGCTACAGCAACCTCCACTGTCTTACGTCCCCACCCAGGAGACAACAAGGCGACAGCCAACCTCTGCTTCACGCTGTATTTTCTTGAGCCCTCAGCAAGACGGGCGAGGTTCACTTTCCCTTAAGTGAGTCACACACTTCCTGGTTTTCCAAGCGCCTATATTCGTTCTCAAAGAAGAGAGAACCCAGTTTAACTGGCTCAACCAATGGAATCACGGGCACACACACACATCAAACGATTTGTACCAATAAATCCCCAAGTTATTTTATTCCACCAATGGAATCACTAGTCACCTACACACACACACACACCACAGCTGCTAGCGCAAACAAAGACTTGGGCAACCCAGTGGTTAATGCATAACCTCCTATTCAAACTCATGTTCGATTCCCCGAAGCTACCCATTGAACTAACAGCCTGGACCTCCCTACCAGCCATGACTGATGCTTCAAGTATTTACTACCTCTATAGACAACAAGGCGCAAACCACTCGATAGGCCGCAGCCTTCCATTCTTCCTCAGAACAGGGACGACTGAATGGTCGCTGTACTCTGCCTGCAGGCTGATGGTCACCTACCCGTGACGGTCACCTGACACGATCGCCTTCCTTTCAGGCCCACGGGAGCCCAGTGAATAGCCATGCTCAAAGTGGACACTCTTCTCTACCCAGGACTGGCAGGTCGCCAACTCCTTGTCACTATCCTTCGGACATGCGAAACACTTCCTAGTACTCTCCCTCCTTCAGTATTACGACTCGGGTATCCCCCCCTGGTGATGCCTGAATTCGCACACTTGAAGACCCAAGGAACGTGCTCTCACAACAGCAACTACCCTTAATTGCCTAAATGCTCGAGAACATTCGGCCGACTCATTACAAAGTAATTTAATCTATCTGTATAAGACATGTTTGTACATTCTTGCAAGATTTTAGTAGCTCTTCTCTGTACTCTTTCAATTGCTATTGACTGTCTTTTCAAGTGTGGGTACCAAATTATATTGCCATATTCAAGATGCGGTCTAACCATAGCTTTATATAACTTTAAAAACGTTTCTTTATTTAGGTAAATAAAAGTTCTTTTTATTAATCCAATCATTTGGTTTGCTTTATTATACATTTTTGAATGTGAATATCAAAGAGTAAATCTTATCAAAGATACCCCCAATCCTTTTCTTCCTCACATCTGTACCAGCCTATTTCCACCATCTATTTTCATGTTGTATTCATGTTCAGGATTGTTTTTGCCAACATGCAAAACTTTACATTTTTCAACATAAAAATAGATTCCACTTGTCTGACCAGTTTTGAGGCAATTTAAATTTTCTTGCAGATATATAGTTATCTGATTTGTCATATATTTTTGTATCATCAGCAAAAATTTTACAAAAACTATTTACCTCATCTGGAAGGTCATTTATAAAAATAGTAAACAGTACAGGTCCTAAAATGCTCCCTTGGGGAATACCACTCATAACATCTTCTCTGTCGACATACAGTTACCCACTCTTACTCTTTGTTTTCTATTTGACAAAAAGTCTCTAATCCAGTTTAGCAACTTACTCTACTATACCGTATGCTTCCATTTTTTTCAATAATCTCTCATGCGGAACCGTATCAAAAGCTTTACGGAAATCAAGGTAAATTTATCAACAGAGTACTTATTCTCTAGCATGTTAACTAATCTTCCATAACTTCAAGTAGTTGTGATATGCAAGACCTTTTTTACGAAAGCCATGCTGGCATACTGCAAACAAATTATTATCAGTGAAGTGAGATACTATGACTCTCTTATAATGGATTCTAGCACTTTGCATGCAATGCAGGTTAAGCTTACCGGACGATAGTTGCCTGGCTCAGATTTTGACCCTTTTTTTAAAAATAGCAGTAACTTCTGCCGATTTCCAGTCGAGGGTAATTTTCCTGTCTCTAATGATTTATTATAAATCTTACTGAGCGTACAGCTAACTCCTTACTTAATTCTTTTAGAACTTTAGGTGGTATTAAATCAGGTCCCTGCGCTTTAGACTGATTCAATTCAAACAACTTCTTCTCTACTGCATCTGAAGTAATTATTATATCTGTAACTGAAATCCATTAGATTTACTACATTCAATAAGATCAGGTATGTAATTTGTATCTTCATTAGCAAAGACACTTGCGAAGAACTCATTTAAAACTTCAGCTTTTTCCATATCTGACTCGGCCAACCCTCCTTTACCATCATTTAGAGTATTTACCCCTGTGTTTACTTTTGTACGTTCTTGCACGTATTTCCAAAAACATTTGGGAGTTTTTTTACATTGTTCTGCTATTTTACGTTCATAAGCTTTTCTTGTTGATTTGATTTCATTTTTGCTCTTATTTCGCATTCTTGCATATTTACTGTATTCTTTCCCATCTTTCGTCAATAAATACCTTTGAAAAAAATTATATTTTTTCTTAATCATTTTAAGTACTTTATCATTCATCCAAAGTGGTTTAAGCATTTTATTTTGGCTACACTTAGTCTTTGGAATACATTCATCCATACTTCTTAAAACTTCGCATTTTAAGACATTCCACATTTCCTCGACATCCTGATCATTTGTAAGCAAAGAGTTGACACTCTCTGAAAGCATTTTCTCATTTTATTATAGTCTCCTTTCTGTAAATCAAATTTGTACTTAGGGTTTTCTTTAGTCTTTTCTTTGGGAACATACAGTTCAAATGTTAAAATCAAGTGATCACTTTTACCCAAAGGGTCACTATATTCAATATCAGAGATCAAGGATTCTTCATTAACTAAAACTAAGTCATCAATTGTTGGCTTCTGTCCTTCCCGAACACGAGTTGGGTTAGTCACTTTCTGTATTAAAAAGGCATCTCTAAAGTTTTCAATAACATCATTGCTTTTATCACTATTCCAATTTCCATCCCATTTTACATCAGGAAAATTAAAATCACCAAATATACATATTTTACTATATCTACTCATTTTTTCTGCTTTTAGCAAATTAAATAACTCATAATTGTTTTCATCATTTGAGTTTGGGCTTCTGTATATACACCCTACTAATATTGTCTCATCGTTACCACCCCTGATAATACACCATAATTGCTCTTGAAATTTGTTATTTTCAAACTCATCGCAAAGTTGTGCATTTAGCTCCTTAGCAAAATACATGCTATACCCCTTTTAGGTTCCTTATTCAGAAACATATCAAAGCCAGCAATTTCAAATTCAACATCTTTTGCTGCATATAAAACATTTTTTGCTCTTACTTCCGTTAAGCCAATAATATCTGGCTTCTCCTCATTTATACGAATTAAAAACTCATCCTTTTTATTCAGAAGACTATCTACATTACTGTACAAAATTCTCATTGAGTCATTACCTTTAGATTTACAATTATTTTTCCCTAACACAGTCTGGGATGTAACATTTGTAAGATTGTCATTAACTTCAGAGGAATAAAGATTTTGCTTTGTACAGCTATTTACATATTGTGGTTTGCTTGACAGTCAGTGTTTCACCTCAGGGTCTGGACCTCGTCCGGACACTGATCTGGGACAACAGCACCAGTTTGGTTCTGTTTTGGTGTGAATGTCACAATCTTGCCAGCCTTATAATCAATCTTTAAGTTTGTCTCCCCATTTGTCTTTCTTTGGTTCAGTTCAGCTTTCAACGATTTGATCTGTTCTCTTTCTTTTTTGTGGTGTCATTATTTATGTAAATCTTGCTTTCTCCTTCCTTAACATGCTTGTTTAATCCTTGGACATTTTTTCATTATTTTCTTTTTGGCTTCCTCAGTTTCTGACTTCCATTCTCAGAGTCTTGGTTTAGCATTTCTGCCAACCTGGATTCTGCCTAACCTGACTGGGTTATTGACCTCATTTCTCTGAACATCAGTGATTTGCCCACCAAATCTCTGACTCTTTCCTGGTCTTCATTCTTCCTTTCCTCTGGAGACTCTGCTGAGCTCTCTGGTAAATTGCATATTATTATGTTGAGCTTCCTCTTTTCCCTCTCCCTCACTTTCTTCCATGTATGTCTTTAACCTTTCTCTCCACCACCTCCTCTATTTTGCTCTCAACTTCTCTCAGACTTTCTTTCTGTGTACCCTCTAATCTGTCCAGTCTATCATGAACAGAGGTCAACACTCTCAAAATACTGTCCATTTTTGCCTCAAGTCTTGATTTATGCCCTTTTTCTCCATTGTCATCCTCTCTACAGTCCTCACAAAACCATTGAATGAAGTTGCCCCCATGTTTAAGACAGTTATTACTGTGCTCCTGTCAACTCAGTGCATGTCTTGTGGCACCATTCTTTGCACCCATGGCACTCCATCACTTCATCACAACCTTCTTCAACTGCATTGTCGCATTTCAAACAAACCCATGGACTCCTCTGATCAACCCGTTTTGCTTTTGAATTGCCCCCCTGACCCTGGCCCTGGCCCTGTCCCTGTCCCCCCTTTCCGCTAGTACTAGTAGACGTTTTCCTGGATGATTTCATTGTGAAATCGTGAATGGGGATAAAGAAAAAGTACTCACCCTTTTGTAAGTAATTCCAGTGTAAGAACAACAAAAAACGATGGACTGATTATTGAAAAACAAAGAAACGTGCAGGAGAAGTCCGTTGGCGTGTTATGTGGGTTAGTCGTGAGTTGAACTCGGAACTCGTCACACAGGAGAATCTGCTCGAATGAGACACTCTAGCGTCTACTACCTCCCCATAGAACGCATCCTCTGGGATTAACTCAATAAAAATGTCTCCAGTTAATTTTGCTTTAAGAAGGCTGCTGTAACACCGAAAATTCACGTAAATATATCAAAGTTTTTCAGAGAAAATCAAAACAGCCGCCATCTTCGACGCATGCGCAACCCCCTCTCGTTCCGCACTGAACATAGCACTGATAGGCCCGTGGGGTCAGATCTTCCACCATAGTGACCCCGGTTCCTTTCAATTTCTTGCGCGCGTAGAGCACAGAGTCCCTGACTCGACGGGAAACAAAACGAACAATAAATCCCGCGGCAAGAGTTTTTAGACGCATTGGAACCCTGTTTGGAACCGACCCTATGCACTGCCTCAAGGTCTTCTCTCTTCACCTCAATGTTCAGTTTACGGTTGAACAGAGAAAGCACCTTCTCCTCACACTGTACCCCCGTCTCGACGCCCCCACTCTCCGCTTCCTGCATCCCGTAGATACGAAGGTTGTTCCTCCGTACGTAGGCGGAAACGTCCTCGGTACGACGATCGGCCAGCTCTGCAAGGTGCCGAACCTCGGCAAGCTGGTGGCTGTCTGCTCCTCTCGCTTCCGGCATCGGTCAGCTCTCGACGAAGCTTCTCGTTCTCAGTCTGGACTGAGAACAGGGCAGCCCTCAGCTCCTCCACCGCAAGAGCCAGCCTGGCAAGTTCTGCTCCGTTGGCACAGAGCTTTGCCATCAGATCGGCATTCGTACATTGCTGGGGTTCTTTTTGCCGTGAGAATCGCGAGTAGGGGAGAAAACAATGTCCAACTCGTTTGATTGGTTTGGGAGCGAGTCGTTCCCCTTGTCCTCCATTTTGTCCTCTCGCGGTCGAAAAACAAATTTAGAAAGAGTCTCTTTCACTGGCCCGGACAGTGGAGTACTAGTTTCCACCTTCTGTTTCTTTGGGGTGTCTTTGTCACTGTTAACACTCGAGTTGTTGGAGGAACTAGAGCCTGAACCTGCACCAGTCTGCGTACGCTGTTTTCTCTTCTTATGGCGGCCATAACATTGCACACTGACAACATCACGGACAGTCATTTCAGCAACGATTTCTTCACATCACGCTGACCAAAAGTTCCAAAAACTCGGATGGAGGTGGGCAGTAGATACACTGTTAACTTCGTGGCATTCTTGGTGACCGATCGGTTGTTTAATTAACTAAAATAAGTTAATCAAGAGCAGAGCTGTCAAAAAGACGTCCGACTCACCCGGTTAACAGTGTTCACCCCCACCTGTTCTTTTTCTATTGTACATCAACAATTTGCCCCGACATGTCCAGAGTCATGCTGAGCTTTTTGCTGATGATACAAAATTTTTTGCCCGAAATGACAATAAGGACGCACAGCAAACTCTCCAAGAAGATCTTAACCGACTCCAGAGTGGTCAGCTGATTGGCAACTAAAGTTCCACCCTCAAAAATGCAGTGTGATAGGCTTGGTAACCCCAAACAGAGGCAACATACTGTATGAACAGCAAAAACTCTGAGGGTGAGGACTGACTATTAGACTGGAAGAAAATGAAGTAAGCGGGACTTGGAGTGTTGGTAACAGGGACCTTAGTTTCAAGAACCAGTGGCACAAGCAACAGCAAAGGCCAATAGAATCCTTGGGGTCATCAGAAGGTCCTTTGATCACCTTACACCAGAAACCTTTGTCCAACTCTACAAGTCCCTTGTGAGGCCAATTCTGGAGTACGGTCACGCAGTATGGCAGCCAAGATTCAAAACCCTGTGTGCGGATCTGGAGGATGTCCAAAGGCGAGCAACAAAACTCATTGGCCCCCTGAAAGAAAAATCATATCCAGAGCGCCTGGCAGTACTTAAGCTGCCAAGCCTGGAACACCGCAGAAATAGAGGCGACATGATTGACACTTTCAAGTTCGTGCATGGTTTATATGATACAGACAGACCTCAGTTCCAGCTCCACCTAGGTAGAGACACAAGAGGAACTCTCTAAAACTTGAGAAAGGACATTGCAGACTAAATGTGCATTCCAACTTCTTTGCGCAGCGAGTGGTGTCCACATGGAACAGTCTTCCAGATTGTGTTGTGACGGCCCCGAGCATTAGTGCTTTTAAAAGAAGACTGGATGCCCACTGGGAAGGTCTGCCGAACAAATTTTGACCCCAGCTGTTACAACTAGGCTGCTTTTGCCATGCCACGCACGCAAGTCTAGTTTGAACAGGAGTGGTGAACAGGCCTTGTAAAAAAGGCCTCAAACACCCAATACATCAAGTATCAAGTATCAAGTAAGTATGACTTGGGATCAAGAACAAGACCATCAAATACAACATATACGTGCGCACACACGCATAACAATAAGAACAACAACTCCTCCCCTCACACAACACCCCCACCCCCACACACGCATGCACACACACACACTCACTCACACACACACACACACACACTCTCACACACACACTCACACACCAACACTTGCATACTCATGTCCGTACACTCTAATTAACACACTGGCACCACCCCACTGATGAACATACACACACACACACACACACACACACACACACATACACACTCCCTACACACACACTCACACACCAGTGCTTGGACATTCATGATGTTCATGGACTCTCTAATTAACACGCTGGCATCACCCCACTGATGAACACACACCAGCGCACATTCGTCTACAGTATACGCTGGGGCCCTGAGAGATTCAAAGTCTTATCCCAGTTGACATGTGTTTCATCTTTTGTGTCTATTACTGGAAAGGCCCAGTATGAGTTTGCCCCAATCTCTAGGAGTCTTCGCAACGTTGGCCTTGAGATTATTCCAATGTTTGTTTGCTTGGTGATGTTTCTCTTCCCTTAAGTCTGGATGTGCGGTCACTTCCTCTCTTGATGTTTAGATCTGAATGATGGTCTATGGTATTGTGGCTTTGCTCTTGTTTGCTCAAGTTAAGTTAAGCAGATTAACATCCACCTTCTATGAACGTGACAAATCTTATCTTAAAGCCTACAAGTTAAGCAGATTTTTTTTGTGTGTGGTCAAAATGTTCAAAATGTTCTCATCCCCACCCCCTCCCCTTGTTTGTTTCTTCTTTATTCTCATCCCCACCCCCTCCCCTTGTTTGTTTCTTCTTTATTCTCATCCCCACCCCCTCTCCTTTTTTGTTTCTTCTTTATTCCCCACCCCCACCCCCATTTCCATCTTTCTCCTTTAACCAGCTGTAAATGCCGAGGACGCTAAGGATGGGCCATATTCCACCTTTAGTTTGGTTACAATCAGTTCAAAGGTTTTGGAGGCTTGTTAAGAGTCCCACTGACCAACAGAGATGAGTAAAAACAGAATCTCCTCGGTTTTCACCAGAAGGAGAACAGTTCCTTCTATATACCAACTCTTGCATCAGCCAGCCGCCATGATGTTACGGTTAGGTCATGGACTGGGAAGCTGTTGGTTCCTATCTCATGGGAGCCATTATCTTTGTGAGTTTGTAGGCCCTGGTCATGTTCTATCATGATCTCAGTCTGTTTAAATAGGACCAGTTAAATCTCATTCCATTCCTTGTTGCTAACTTTCCTAAGTAGCATTGTAAATGTCTGGCATTTTTAGGCCTAGCTGCAGTCAGGACAAATCATAAATGGAGCACGGCCCTGTTAAGTCATCTGAGACCAAAACTGAAACTCCAAATTATTGTCATCATCGTCTTTGATTGTCATAGGCAGTCTCAGTTCTATGAGTCGGTGATCTCATTTCATTTTATGGTTTCTAATGTCCACATCTTCTGTGTTCCTGGCCATGCTGAATGGTTAGTATGCTGTTGAGCACAAATCCACTGTCAGCCTCAGCTTTGTCTCCGTTGTCCACAGCGTCTCCCTCAGACCCTCTGCAGTTATAGTTGGACCCTCAGCTTTGTCTCCGTTGTCCACAGCGTCTCCCTCAGACCCTCTGCAGTTATAGTTGGACCCTCAGCTTTGTCTCCGTTGTCCACAGCGTCTCCCTCAGACCCTCTGCAGTTATAGTTGGACCCTCAGCTTTGTCTCCGTTGTCCACAGCGTCTCCCTCAGACCCTCTGCAGTTATAGTTGGACCCATTCAAGACGGGCCCAGCACTGTCACAGCCTGGTAAGTTGCATGGCGACAACCATACCGTCGTTTCTCCATCTGCACAGCCATTGTGGGTGGGTTGTGTACATAGCCAGTTTTCCTCTTTTAAGTAAGATTAGAGAGCAGATCAACCCGCTGCCCTTGGCCAGCATAGTCTGTTTGGGTGGTAGTTCATCCATGCTGTTTGAGCCATAGCTGGTTTATGGCTTAGCAAGTGCCAACGTCTTTGCTGACTGATGATGGACCTGCACACAATGCTTTTGTACGGAGTCATGCTCTTCCATGATCTCTATTCAAAGTCTACTCCCCAAGATCGACCATGCTTAGCCTGGGTCACAAGCCACCCAGTTTTTAGCATCACCTGGAAGAGAATGCGGTGAAGAACTCTGCAAGGACTGGGAGAGGCCATGCTGGTTCACAGACGTCTGTTGCAGTGACAGCTCCTTTCCTGTCTGTCTAGGGTCAGGGGCAGCTGCACCCCACCCACAAGCCAGAAGGCGCGCAATCACAGACATTAACATACCCCACCCACAAGCCAGAAGGCGCGCAATCACAGACATTAACATACCCCACCCACAAGCCAGAAGGCACGCAATCACAGACATTAACATACCCCACCCACAAGCCAGAAGGCGCGCAATCACAGACATTAACATACCCCACCCACAAGCCAGAAGGCGCGCAATCACAGACATTAACATACCCCACCCACAAGCCAGAAGGCGCGCAATCAGTGTGGGAAAAATATATACATGTGTACACTTGTGCAAGGATGAGCTCACATTTAATACACAGAGGCAGGCAGTTCAAACAGTGAAGATCAACACACATCTGACACAAAACATTATGAAATTCCCTCATTATTTTATTACTTTTATGACATTCCACCAAGTGATGAAACCCACTGTATGATCACCACAAACAACTTTCAAAACTCCAAATACCCATGTTACAAAAACATCTTACTGACCAAGTGAAGGCAAAAAAAAAAAGGATCTACATTAATACATAAAGGCAGCAAAAGCAGTATAAGCTTGACGACAGCATTTTGTATGCTGACAACCAGCCAACCAATTGCATAGTGAAAACCTTTCTGAGCTGCCCTCAGTGGCCATGTACACACCTCAGTGACCATGTACACACCTCAGTGACCATGTACACACCTCAGTGACCATGTACACACCTCAGTGACCATGTACACTGACAACAGAGTGAGCTGACCTCAGTGACCATGTACACTGACAACAGAGTGAGCTGACCTCAGTGACCATGTACACTGACAACAGAGTGAGCTGCCCTCAGTGACCATGTACACACCTCAGTGACCATGTACATACCTCAATGACCATGTACACACCTCAGTGACCATGTACACACCTCAGTGACCATGTACACTGACAACAGAGTGAGCTGCCCTCAGTGACCATGTACACACCTCAGTGACCATGTACACACTTCAGTGACCATGTACACACCTCAGTGACCATGTACACTGACAACAGAGTGAGCTGACCTCAGTGGCCATGTACACACCTCAGTGACCAGTGACCATGTACACACCTCAGTGACCATGTACACACCTCAGTGACCATGTACACCGACAACAGAGTGAGCTGCCCTCAGTGACCATGTACATACCTCAGTGACCATGTACACACCTCAGTGACCATGTACACACCTCAGTGACCATGTACATACCTCAGTGACCATGTACACTGACAACAGAGTGAGCTGCCCTCAGTGACCATGTACACACCTCAGTGACCATGTACACACCTCAGTGACCATGTACACACCTCAGTGACCATGTACACACCTCAGTGACCATGTATACCAAAAAGAGAGTAAGCTGCCCTCAGTGACCATGTACACACCTCAGTGACCATGTACGCTGACAACAGAGTGAGCTGCCCTCAGTGACCATGTACACACCTCAGTGACCATGTACACACCTCAGTGACCATGTACACACCTCAGTGACCATGTACACACCTCACTGACCATGTACACCAAAAAGAGAGTGAGCTGCCCTCAGTGACCATGTACACCGACAACAGAGTTCGTCTCCACATGCTTTCATTTTATGGAAAACACAAAACACTTTTACAGCTCACTCCCTGTTTCGTATCACACAAGCACAGGCAAAACATGCGTATAAGGTTGAACAGACTGACACAACAGTACTTTCCATTAACAGTTTACATGGTAAGAGAAAGAAAGTGAAGTTGGAAAGCCCATCTCTGATCAGCTGCCAGTTTTTAAAAGACGCTTGCTCGCTTGTTACATGTTACCAGGATGTACGTCCACTATAACAGAAGTTATTTATACTATATTTAGATGATGGAGCTCATCATGACAGATCATATATAAATGACATGCACCAGAGATTATGAGTTAATATTCACTCACTGGCTTATACTTGGGCGTTGGTAGATAATCATCTGTCAGTAGTCCGTGTATGATTTAACCTTGTGCACCTATCTTCACATTAACTACATTTTTTTCAAAGTCCCATCTGCCCTCATACGTTCAGGATTGGCATGGAGGCAACAACTTCAATTTGTTTATGGAAAACTAGTCACCACCTGCAGCACACACACCTTCAAGTGTACGCTGCATAATGCTTAAAACAAACACAGTAGTCCTGTCTTAACAAGATGACAACAGACAATCATCTGGTTTTTTATGTACCTTCAATTATGTCTACCTTCAAACTGAAGCTGCTCTAATTCTCTTTTCAGGTACGCCCAATTTTTCTGCCAACTAAGGAAACCGCTGACACCTATCAATTCAATCATGCAAATCAAACTTTGGCACGTTTTCATCCACAGGATATTGACGGGTTGATATTGACTGGTTGGGCTCAAATGGAAAACTGGAAGTCAAGTTTCATCCACTTACCATGTGCCTCTCTGACAGTATTTCTCAGATTTTCCCGACCAACACTGCAGGTGTATGTATCTCCCACTCTTGGCTCATGCCACAATATACAGGAAACATGGAGTGTACCCTCTCACCTGATCTCAGACTAAAATGGAGTGCCATAGGTTATCCTCCTCACTGCACTGACCATCACAGAAAAAGTCTGTTCTGTGTCACTGTGCACCGCCAGAACTGCCACTGACCATCACAGAAAAAGTCTGTTCTGTGTCACTGTGCACCGCCAGAACTGCCACTGACCATCACAGAAAAAGTCTGTTCTGTGTCACTGTGCACCGCCAGAACTGCCACTGACCATCACAGAAAAAGTCTGTTCTGTGTCACTGTGCACCGCCAGAACTGCCACTGACCATCACAGAAAAAGTCTGTTCTGTGTCACTGTGCACCGCCAGAACTGCCACTGACCATCACAGAAAAAGTCTGTTCTGTGTCACTGTGCACCGCCAGAACTGCCACTGACCATCACAGAAAAAGTCTGTTCTGTGTCACTGTGCACCGCCAGAACTGCCACTGACCATCACAGAAAAAGTCTGTTCTGTGTCACTGTGTACCGCCAGAACTGCTACAAGACAACTTGGATTGGGCTGTGTATTAAGGAGCAGGAAGAAACGGCATGAGAGTGTATCTTGACATCAAATATTCCTACACATACATGCATAGTATATCTTGACATCAAATATTCCTACACATACATGCATAGTGTATCTTTACATCAAATATTCCTACACATACATGCATAGTGTATCTTTACATCAAATATTCCTACACATACATGCATAGTAATATCTTTACATCAAATATTCCCACACATACATACATAGTATATCTTTACATCAAATATTCCTACACATACATGCATAGTATATCTTTACATCAAATATTCCTACACATACATGCATAGTATATCTTTACATCAAATATTCCTACACATACATGCATAGTATATCTTTACATCAAATATTCCTACACATACATGCACAGTCATAGCAACACACACACACACACACACACACACACACACACACACACACACACACACCCATCTTAAGTTGCCCAAGTTAAAAAGTCAATGTTGCACACCACCAATAAGATTTCTAGTGTTTTGCTAAAGTTTAGAACACAATTTGAGTTTTAAAAAAACTTGACAACTATATGTCCTCACCCTTTGTGGGTTTCATCTTCTTTTTATTTCACCCTGTGTAGGTTTCATCTTCTTTTTATTTCACCCTGTGTAGTTTTCATCTTCTTTTTACTTCACTCTGTGTGGGTTTCATCTTCTTTTTATTTCACCCTGTGTGGGTTTCATCTTCTTTTTACTTCACTCTGTGTGGGTTTCATCTTCTTTTTACTTCACTCTGTGTGGGTTTCATCTTCTTTTTACTTCACTCTGTGTGGGTTTCACAGTCAGGTGACTGCAGGTGGAAGTCGACACAAACTTCAAAGAAGATTTACTGTTCCGCCCAACAAAAGAGACAAACAAACTTCAAAGAAGATTTACTGTTCCGCCCAACAAAAGACACAAACAAACTTCAAAGAAGATTTACTGTTCCGCCGAACAAAAGACACAAACAAACTTCAAAGAAGATTTACTGTTCCGCCGAACAAAAGACACAAACAAACTTCAAAGAAGATTTACTGTTCCGCCCAACAAAAGACACAAACTTCAAAGAAGATTTACTGTTCCGCTGAACAAAAGACACAAACAAACTTCAAAGAAGATTTACTGTTCCGCCCAACAAAAGACACAAACAAACTTCAAAGAAGATTTACTGTTCCACCCAACAAAAGACACAAACTTCAAAGAAGATTTACTGTTCCGCCCAACAAAAGAGACAAACAAACTTCAAAGAAGATTTACTGTTCCGCCCAACAAAAGACACAAACTTCAAAGAAGATTTACTGTTCCGCCGAACAAAAGACACAAACAAACTTCAAAGAAGATTTACTGTTCCGCCCAACAAAAGACACAAACAAACTTCAAAGAAGATTTACTGTTCCGCCCAACAAAAGACACAAACAAACTTCAAAGAAGATTTACTGTTCCGCCCAACAAAAGACACAAACAAATGACATAACAGTAAGCCTTCTTTCACCCTGAGTGGTTATAACATTTTGAATTCTCTAAGCACTGTTTTCAAGCCTGGCTAAGAGCAGTTCTTTCACCCTGAGTGGTTATAACATTTTGAATTCTCTAAGCACTGTTTTCAAGCCTGGCTAAGAGCAGTTCTTTCACCCTGAGTGGTTATAACATTTTGAATTCTCTAAGCACTGTTTTCAAGCCTGGCTAAGAGCAGTTCTTTCACCCTGAGTGGTTATAACATTTTGAATTCTCTAAGCACTGTTTTCAAGCCTGGCTAAGAGCAGTTATGTCAGAGATTTGATCTGATCTGATAGGAGCCTTTATCGTTTAGTCACTTTTGTGCCAGGATTTGATCTGATCTGATAGGGGCGTTTATCATTTAGTCACTTTTGTGCCAGGATTTGATCTGACCTGATCTGATTGGAGCCTTTATCATTTAGTCACTTTTGTGCCAGGGATTTGATCTGATCAGATTGGAACCTTTATCATTTAGTCACTTTTGTGCCAGGGATTTGATCTGATCAGATTGGAACCTTTATCATTTAGTCACTTTTGTGCCAGGGATTTGATCTGATCTGATTGGAACCTTTATCATTTAGTCACTTTTCATTTTTCTAACACTCAACATCCAGTGCCAACTATTAAAGAAAAAAAACCCCCACATAATTTAAACACAAAACTGGTACGCAAACTAAGCTGCAATGCATCGTTTTTGAAGGAATTCAGAATGCTGCAAATGAGCCAACATAATTCAAAAGTCTACTGAATGGCGTGGCCACTGATAACCAGCTTGTGACATTGGTGCAGATATGTTAAATTCACTGCATTGAAAATAAAATAATACAAATGTTTTACCCCCTAAAAACAGTAATGCTGGAATTTGGAGGAACAGAAGGCACACTGATACGTTGTGATGTATTTATACTGTCTCTATCTCCTGGTTGAACTCAGAATCCACTTCAGGACTGAAATATGGATGACTGTGTATTCATCAAACACGTCAGAAACACTGACAGACTTTCTTTTTCAACTCCTTTGTCCAACAGGTGATGCTGCATGCTGACCTCCAGTGTGTAGGCCTGCCCTTTAGGTAAGCCACCACAGCACAACAGGTGATGCTGCATGGTGACCTCCAGTGTGTAGGCCTGTAGTAAGCTACCACAGCACAACAGGTGATGCTGCATGGTGACCTCCAGTGTGTAGGCCTGTAGTAAGCCACCACAGCACAACAGGTGATGCTGCATGCTGACCCCCCAGTGTGTAGGCCTGTAGTAAGCCACCACAGCACAACAGGTGATGCTGCATGGTGACCTCCAGTGTGTAGGCCTGTAGTAAGCCACCACAGCACAACAGGTGATGCTGCATGCTGACCCCTAGTGTGTAGGCCTGTAGTAAGCCACCACAGCACAACAGGTGATGCTGCATGGTGACCCCCAGTGTGTAGGCCTGCCCTTTAGGTAAGCCACCACAGCATAAGTTATTTTCAGAGGAAGGCAAGGTGACAGCAGCAGTCGCTGACAGGTCAGCTCAAACACTGACCAAAAAGACCACAATCTTCAATCCTACTCCCACCATGGTTTCCAAATCCACCACGATCATCAAACTTCAAGTGCAGGGTATATGAAAGATCAGCGACAGCGCGCATCGTCTATGTGTACATGCGTAAGAATCAGAATATAATCTGTATGTATGCATTCATAAGAGTGCATGTCAGAAAATGTATGCAAGCATGATGTTTTAGAAAAATGTGTATATGTAATTTGTTAAGAAACAACAAAAACATCATCAACAACAACCAAACATACAAACAAAAGATTATTGCACAGAACTGGGTCATGACTGACCTGATTAGAGTTGTATCTGTTCATCTGACACTGAATGGCTCTACTTCATGCTCATGAAGAAAGTACGTAGTTCTAGGTGCATGCACTAACAGACTATGGCAATTTTGTTCACACGAGTAGGTAACAGTGTCATGTACTAACAGACTATGGCAATTTTGTTCACACGAGTAGGTAACAGTGTCAGGCACCCACCAACAACATATGACAGAAACAACCCCACAGCGCACACACCCACCAACAACATATGACAGAAACAACCCCACAGCGCACACACACACCAACAACATATGACAGAAACAACCCCACAGCGCACACACCCACCAACAACATATGACAGAAACAACCCCACAGCACATACAAAGCACAATTCTCTTTCTCTCTTTTGTGATGATGGCCATGTAGGCTCACCAAATTTGCAAAAAACAAAAGCACCGGAGTTTTTCATTACAACAGAGCTGTTTTCCTCTTAAGTCAGTTTTGTATTAAAGGCTTTTTAATGCATCTATACCCTTCCCCTCCTCGGCTTTGCATCTAAAAAAATTAAAAAAAAGTCTATGTTAATAGACACCGTAAGTTGGTTTAATTTTTTTTTTAAGCATAAATATGTAACCATTACATATAGTTAATAGACACCGTAAGAGGGTTTGATTTACTTTTTAAAGTATAAATATATAACCATTACATATAGTTAATAGACACCGTAAGAGGGTTTGATTTACTTTTTAAAATATAAATATATAACCATTACATGGAGTGACCAGAACATCAGAATATTGATTTTTTGTTTTGTTTTGAACAACATACAACAGCAATAAAACCAGGTGATGACAGACTGAACACTGTCAATTTGAACAAACATACAACAGGCAATAAAACCAGGTGATGACAGACTGAACACTGTCAATTTGAACAAACATACAACAGGCAATAAAACCAGGTGATCACAGACTGAACACTGTCAATTTGAACAAACATACAACAGGCAATAAAACCAGGTGATCACTGAATGCTGTTAATTTGAAGAAATGTGACTGTCCCCCAAGCAATCAGAAGATATGTTACTGTCCCCAAGCAATCAGAAGATATGTTACTGCCCCCAAGCAATCAGAAGATATGTTACTCCCCCCCTCCCCCCTAGCAATCAGAAGATATGTTACTCTCCCCCCCCCCCCAAAAAAAAAAAAAAAAAAGATATGTTACTGTCCCCAAGCAATCAGAAGATATGTTACTGTCCTCAAGCAATCAGAAGATATGTTACTGTCCCCAAGCAATCAGAAGATATGTTACTGTTTCCCAAACAATCAGAAGATATGTTACTACCCCCAAGCAATCAGAAGATATGTTACTGCACCCAGGCAATCAAAGATATGTTACTGTCCCCAGGCAATAAGAAGATATTTACTGTCCCCAAGCAATCAGAAGATATGTTACTGCCCCCAGGCAATCAGAAGATATGTTACTCTCCCCCCCCCCCCCCCCCAAGCAATCAGAAGATATGTTTCTGTCCCCAAGCAATCAGAAGATATGTTACTGCCCCCAGGCAATCAAAAGATATGTTACTACCCCCAGGCAATCAACAGATATGTTACTGTCCCCCAAACAATCAGAAGATATGTTACTGTCCCCCAAGCAATCAGAAGATATGTTACTGTCCCCAAGCAATCAGAAGATATGTTACTACCCCCAAGCAATCAGAAGATATGTTACTTCCCCCCCCCCCCCCCCCCTCCCTAGCAATCAGAAGATATGTTACTCTCCCCCCCCCCCCCAAGCAATAAGAAGATATGTTACTGTCCCCAAGCAATCAGAAGATATGTTACTGTCCTCAAGCAATCAGAAGATATGTTACTGTCCCCAAGCAATCAGAAGATATGTTACTGTTCCCAAACAATCAGAAGATATGTTACTGCCCCAAGCAATCAGAAGATATGTTACTGCACCCAGGCAATCAGAAGATATGTTACTGTCCCCAGGCAATAAGAAGAATGTTACTGTCCCAAGCAATCAGAAGATATGTTACTGCCCCCAGGCAATCAGAAGATATGTTACTCCCCCCCCCCCCCCCCCCAAGCAATCAGAAGATATGTTTCTGTCCCCAAGCAATCGGAAGATATGTTACTGCCCCCAGGCAATCAAAAATATGTTACTGCCCCCAGGCAATCAACAGATATGTTACTGTCCCCCAAACAATCAGAAGATATGTTACTGTCCCCCAAGCAATCAGAAGATATGTTTACTGTCCCCAAGCAATCAGAAGATATGTTACTACCCCCAAGCAATCAGAAGATATGTTTACTCCCCCCCCCCCCCCCTCCCTAGCAATCAGAAGATATGTTTTCTCCCCCCCCCCCCCCCCCAAGCAATAAGAAGATATGTTACTGTCCCCAAGCAATCAGAAGATTTGTTACTGTCCTCAAGCAATCAGAAGATATGTTACTGTCCCCAAGCAATCAGAAGATATGTTACTGTTCCCAAACAATCAGAAGATATGTTACTGCCCCCAAGCAATCAGAAGATATGTTACTGCACCCAGGCAATCAGAAGATATGTTACTGTCCCCAGGCAATAAGAAATGTTACTGTCCCAAGCAATCAGAAGATATGTTACTGCCCCCAGGCAAATCAGAAGATATGTTACTCCCCCCCCCCCCCCCCCAGCAATCAGAAGATATGTTTCTGTCCCCAAGCAATCAGAAGATATGTACTGCCCCCAGGCAATCAAAAGATATGTTACTGCCCCCAGGCAATCAACAGATATGTTACTGTCCCCCAGACAATCAAAGATATGTTACTGTCCCCATGCAATAAGAAGATATGTTACTGCCTCCAGGCAATCAGAAGATATGCTACTGTCCCCATGCAAAAAGAAGATATGTTACTGCCCCCAGGCAATAAGAAGATATGTTTACTGCCCCCAGGCAATAAGAAGATATGTTACTGTCCCCAGGCAATAAGAAGATATGTTACTGTCCCCAGGCAATAAGAAGATATGTTACTGTCCCCAGGCAATAAGAAGATATGTTACTGCCCCTAGGCAATCAGATGATATGTTACTGCCCCCCAAGCAATCAGAAGATATGTTACTGCCCCCAGGCAATCAGAAGATATGTTACTGTCCCCAGGCAATAAGAAGATATGTTACTGTCCCCAAACAATCAGAAGATATGTTACTGTCCCCAAGCAATCAGAAAATGTTACTGTCACCAAGCAATCAGAAGATATGTTACTGTCCCCAAGTAGTCAGAAGACATTTACTGTCTCCAAGCAATCAGAAGATATGTTACTGTTCCCAAGCAATCTGAAGATATGTTACTGTCTCCAAGCAATCAGAAGATATGTTACTGTCCCCAAGCAATCAGAAGATATGTTACTGTCCCCAAGCAATCAGAAGATATGTTACTGTCCCCAAGCAATCAGAAGATATGTTTACTGTCCCCCCCCCCCCCCCCAAACAATCAGAAGATGTGTTACTGTCCCCAGACAATAAGGAGATATTTACTGTCCAAAAGCAATCAGAAAATATGTTACTGTCCCCAAGCAATCAAAAGATATGTTACTGTCCCCAAGCAATCAAAAGATATGTTACTGTCCCCAAGTATCAGAAAACATTTACTGTCCCCAAGTAGTCAGAAAACATTTACTTTCCCCAAGTAGTCAGAAAGCATTTACTGTCCCCAAGCAATCAGAAGATATGTTACTGTCCCCAAGCAATCAGAAGATATGTTACTGTCCCCAAGCAATCAGAAGATATTTTACTGTCCCCAAGTAGTCCGAAAACATTTACTGTCCCCAAGTAGTCCGAAAAGATTTACTGTCCCCAAGTAGTCAGAAAACATTTACTGTCCTCAAATAGTCAGAAAACATTTACTGTCCCTAAGTAGTCAGAAAACATTTACTGTCCCCAAGTAGTCAGAAAACATTTACTGTCCCCAAGCAATCAGAAGATATGTTACTGTCCCCAAGCAATCAGAAGATATGTTACTGTCTCCAAGCAATCAGAAGATATGTTACTGTCCCCAAGCAATCAGATATGTTACTGTCCCCAAGCAATCAAAAGATATGTTACTGTCCCCAAGCAATCAAAAGATATGTTACTGTCCCCAAGCAATCAAAAGATACGTTACTGCCCCCAAGCAATCTGAAGATATGTTACTGTCCCCAAGCAATCAGAAGATATGTTACTGTCCCCAAGCAATCAAAAGATATGTTACTGTCCCCAAGCAATCAGAAGATATGTTACTGTCCCCAAGCAATCAAAAGATATGTTACTGTCCCCAAGCAATCAAAAGATATGTTACTGTCCCCAAGCAATCGCCTTTTTCATCACGACCCTGGTAAGGAGATAAGAAAGACGACAAGTGAATGATGTGACAGATAAGAAAAAAAAGGATCTTTAATTTAAGACAAGTCAATGTGCACAGGTCTATTATATCTAATGTACAGAATTGCCTGTAAACAAATATGGCTGAGAGCAGACAGTGAGAGAATTTAACTCCAAACATATACAAGAAAGCAAAGTGGACAATTTTGTTTTAACTCCAAACAAATACAAGAATGCACAGTGTACGATTTTGTTTTGTTTTGTGCTTAAAATACTCCACATAAAATGTACTGTGGAAAATCACAATGATAATTCTGCAGAAAGACTGACATTCAAACATGATAACAATACTGAAACAAAGCACTCACAGTTATATCACCAGATATTAAGAAAAACATAAATCATATGGCAGATCACCTGAACAATTACTTCTGTTATTATTCTTATCACAATGCTTGGACTACCTTTTCTTCAACTGGTGGATCACCTAACCAGGAAACAACGTCTTTAAAGTTAAAACCTCTCAGGGGAAATTTCCCTTCCTTCACAGGATAAACCCTGATCGTCCATTGCTGCGACACCACCAACTGAAAAAGAACCCATGGAAAGACAGGATTTCCTAATGGCTAAATTCAACAGGAAAATACACTTTGGGAAGTACAGAAATTATTCTGAGCAGCAGATTGCAAGAGCAAAGATGATAAAAAGAGGAGTTCAGCATTCTAGTGAACAACTCCCTCGAAAAATCTACCAGAATTCTTAAACAAACTAAAACTGTTGTGACAAGAAACTGGTAAGTACACTTTGATCACCCAGCACTAAGTAATGCACACCTGAACTGTACCAATCTCTCTTTTCCATCTGACTCATGGATTTTTGCTTCCCACATATAACATCACAATACAAAGAAATTATGTTAATTAAAGGATATATTTATTGCTTATATCTGCAAGTCAGCGAGGAGGTAACTTTTTATACACCAACAAATAAAACTTGCCCAGACCCTGAACAAATCACCACCACCAATGACAACCAAACAACTCAACAGAGATGAGAAGACACACCAATGACCATTGTAATTCTCAGTCTAAAACTTTCACCAAAAAATACACAAGTTCATTGTGGATATGAGTAGGTTCACAATTCTTTTAAACCTCCATACACAATCATTTCACAAATGCAATATAAACAACGTGAGATTTAGATCCCTCTCAAGAAAAAACATCATACAGCACAGCACCAAATATAACACTGTACAACTAAATGTACGTAATACATGTTCAACATTATGAAAAAGCTGGGGGGGGGGGGGGGGGGGGGGAGGTTGTTTAAAGAGCACGTACAATATACATTATTATCTGTGTCATCCGGATCCCACCAGGCCCCTCTGTTTTCTGAAAGCACATTGTTTTGTAGTTAGCACTAAAAAAACCATTCAATTTTCCTCGAACACGTGAGACTGACAAATGTGACAGGGAAGAGGTTGGTCATGAAGATGATGAGAGGAAAGGGACTGACACTTGAAGATGAACTATACATGTTACCATTCAGCAATGATGAACTATACATGTCAGCATTAAGCAATGATGAACTACACAAGTCACCATTAAGCAATGATGAACTACACATGTTACCATTAAGCAATGATGAACTATACACGTCAACTTTAAGCAATGACGAACTACACACGTTACCATTCAGCAATGACGAACTACACACGTTACCATTCAGCAATGATGAACTATACACATTACCATTAAGCAATGACGAACTACACACGTTACCATTAACCCGTTCAGTGCCTAAAAATAGTACAAACAAAGGCTTTCCCAGTGCCAGGGAAATCTCATGATTTGGGGGTAATAATTAAGCAATGATGAACTACACACGTCACCATTAAGCAATGATGAACTACACATGTCAACATTAAGCAATGATGAACTACACATGTCACCATTAAGCAATGATGAACTACACATGTTACCATTAAGCAATGATGAACTACACACGTTACCATTAAGCAATGATGAACTCTACATGTCACCATTAAGCAAGGATGAACTATACATGTTACCATTAAGCAATGATGAACTACACATGTTACCATTCAGCAATGATGAACTATACATGTCACCATTAAGCAAGGATGAACTATACATGTTACCATTAAGCAAAGATGCAGGCAAATGTGTGAACAGTAGTAACAGGAACCTTCATTTAATCAGGCACACACAGATATTTCATTCTAAAGACAATATGTAAACATACTTTAATACTGACTTCTCTATAGCCAAACAATATAGAAGAAATGATAACCCAACAGACACAAGCCAGCAAAGCTAAAGCATGGTTTGATTCTGTTATGAAAAGAAAAACAGTCCACTGGCCTGCAATCCTCATTAGCCAGAAAGAAAAAGCCCTATCCCCAAAATGTCTCATGAAGAAGTAGCAGACATCATTAGCCAGAAAGAAAAAGCCACATCCCCAAAATGTCTCATGAAGAAGTAGCAGACATCATTAGCCAGAAAGAAAAAGCCCCTTCCTAAAATGTTTCATGAAGAAGTAGCAGACATCATTAGCCAGAAAGAAAAAGCCCCTTCCTAAAATGTTTCATGAAGTAGCAGACATAGTTGACAAAGTTCTAACACTTATTGAAAATCTGTTCTGATGCTGGAAATCATTCACTGTCCCCCCCCCCCCCCCCCCCCCCCCCCCCCCCCCCCCCCCCCCCCCCCCCCCCTCTCTCCAAAGTGGCCACTGTTTTCGCTTTTTGTTTTTTTTGTCTTTTTTCCCCTCACAGTTTGTACAATTTCCATAAAATGATTGCAAAGCATAAAATTTTGGCAAAGCCTATTTTTAGATGCAAAAAAGTGCAACAGTGGCTCTAAAAAACCCATCAAGATAGACCTGGATGGACAACATAGAGACAGACCTGGATGGACAACATAGAGATAGACCTGATGCACAACATAGACAGTGATAGACCTGGATGCACAACATAGTGATAGACCTGATGCACAACATAGACAGTGATAGACCTGGATGTACAACATAGACAGTGATAGACCTGATGCACAACATCGACAGTGATAGACCTGATGCACAACATAGAGATAGACCTGATGCACAACATAGACAGTGACAGACCTGGATGGACAACATAGAGGTAGACCTGGATGGACAACATAGAGATAGACCTGGATGCACAACATAGTGATAGACCTGGATGCACAACATAGACAGTGATAGACCTGGATGCACAACATAGTGAAAGACCTGGATGCACAACATAGTGAAAGACCTGGATGCACAACATAGTGATAGACCTGGATGCACAACATAGACAGTGATAGACCTGATGCACAACATAGACAGTGATAGACCTGGATGCACAACATAGTGATAGACCTGATGCACAACATAGTGACAGACCTGGATGCACAACATAGTGATAGACCTGGATGCACAACATAGTGATAGACCTGATGCACAACATAGACAGTGATAGACCTGGATGCACAACATAGACAGTGATAGACCTGGATGTACAACATAGACAGTGATAGACCTGGATGTACAACATAGACACTGATAGACCTTATGCACAACACAGACAATGATAGACCTGGATGTACAACATACACAGAGATAGACCTGGATGCACAACACAGACAGTGATAGACCTGGATACACAACATAGACAGTGATAGACCTGGATGTACAACACAGACAGTGATAGACCTGGATGTACAACACAGACAGTGATAGACCTGGATGCACAATATAGACAGTGATATTCTGTCAAAGTAATGTACAAGATTACAAAAGATGGCTATGACAACAGAATCATTTGTCGAAGGCAATAGCAAGTAATCTGCATGAAGATATGGTGAACGCAAACTGCCCTCATCCCCAGAAGTTTCAATCACAAACTGTAGCTATAGAAGTCAGTGTAGAAATGTACAGTAGAATCACCCTGGATTTCCCAACATTTTGAAAACAGTTTGTTCTTTTCCAAACTCCTCTCTCTTTCCCTCGACTGACCCTTCCCTCTGCCCATGGTCACAGCTTATCCACATTACCACATCCCTCGCCTGACCTTCCCTCTGCCCATGATCACGGCTTATCCACATTACCACATCCCTCGCCTGACCTCTCTGCCTATGGTCACGGCTTATCCACATTACCACATCCCTCGCCTGACCTTCCCTCTGCCTATGGTCACGACTTATCCACATTACCACATCCCTCGCCTGACCTTCTCTCTGCCTATGGTCACGACTTATCCACATTACCACATCCCTCGCCTCACCTTCCCTCTGCCCATGGTCATGGCTTATCCACATTACCACATCCCTCGCCTCACCTTCCCTCTGCCCATGGTCACGGCTTATCCACATTACCACATCCCTCGCCTCACCTTCCCTCTGCCCATGGTCATGGCTTATCCACATTACCACATCCCTCGCCTGACCTTCCCTCTGCCCATGGAGAGAACAGATAAATGTCTGTTCAACCCCACTTGCTTCACCACCGAGTTTTTTGGGCGAAAGTGGCCTAAAAGCCGCCTTTTCCTGTGGCGGAAGAGAGAGAGAGAGAGAGAGAGAGAATCACCGGCAGACAGACAGACAGACAGAGAAGAGAGAGACAGAGAGAGACAGACAGACAGACAGAGAGGCGGGCAGACAGACACACACACACACACACACACACACACACACTCTTTCTCTCTCTCAATTAAATGACATAAAATCCGCAAACTTCTTCTGACTAATTTCCACCTACAAACTTTGTACACGGGGCTGAAATCTGATCACTTAATTTACGGCTCGCGGCAGTTTGCACCTAGCCTGTCCTGTGTAAACGAAACACACTCAGTTGGGTTGCACCACATTTGGAAAAGTCTAGATTGCCACGTTGTCGCATTAGATCGAGGCTGTTGACGTGGCACGACCGGGGCTGTCATTGTGTTGGAGCTATTGAACAGGAAGGCTGTGTGTTTTCACTGCGCTCTGTTGTGACCACTGTGTTTTAATTGTGTTATTTTAAAATATGAGCTGTTCTAAAACGTTA
>JAFLJL010018344.1:0-14327 GCA_018398815.1 Conus ventricosus | reverse complement strand
TAGTCATTATGCATGTCATGGAGTTCATGAGTTTTCTCAGTCAATTCTAGGAATTGGAAACCACGCTGTTGATCAGGCGTTTAAAAATGTTCAACACTTGTAATGCCTTTGAATAATTATTCGGACTGTGTACTTTTTAAAGTTGCGTTAAATGGAAGCGATTGCGCCATTGCCCAACATACAGATAGTTTGCATCTAAATACATAAGATAGTTAGACCTTTTATGGTCATAATGATCAAGTATTTGTTGTTTGCTTTACGTAATGATGCGACGCATACTAATTCCTCCAGCAATCCGTTTTCAATCATACTGTATCATTGGATTAGGTCAGACAATAAATCAATTTGTACTCCAGTAAACTTTAAGAAAGCATCCAACTCATCCGGGCGCAGATATGTAATGCGCGGGATCCAGGCCTATATTGTTTCATGCAGGTTTCCTATAATTTCAATACGTTCGCCAACAAAATGGATCAGCCATTAAATAGGAGTTTCATGATAGTCTCCCATGTATTACAATTAACTTTTGCCAAGCACTTGGAGTATGCTTGGTAATCAGAATCATATTGTCTTTCCTCAGAGACTAGAAAAGAACGCGAGGCCTTTAGGAGGATGTGTGTTTCATCACACCTTCCAACTGTTCATGTTACTCATAAGGGTAACGCCTTTCTAACGAGAGTTGGAAGTCAAAATTTCTTCCGTTATGGGCAGGACTTTAAGGACATAGCCAGTGCATCTAATGAGCCCATCTTGTGTTCATAGGTCGTAGAAAGACATGTTATTTTAAGTGAATCACATGTACTTTTCTGATGGGACTGTTGCCAATTGGATGCTACCCTGAAGGCGATGGTTACTGCTTGCAATATTGATGAGAGTGTAACCTCGCACAAGTTATGAACGATAGATGGGCAGCTTCATGTCTTGGGTTCAAACTTTAGTTGAGATTGCATTTGTTATGCGCTGCTCCTCTGAACTTTCACTAATGTGATCATGGTCTCTTACTGTGGGGTTACACTACTTTGGCATGTTAGCTCTAAACCGCAAAATCAACATTTTGTGGCTGAGGCATACTGTTGTTGGTCTTCATGGCGCCATTATGATTTCAGATAAATTCAGATTTTGAACAGGCATTGCGCACTTGTGCATGCGTTTTAAGAATGTTTCTGCAGCATCTGGTCCTCTATGTTAATTCTGGCTCTGAATAATGCCATCCGACCTGACATAATGAAGGGCATATGAACAAATCTGATGATTACTCAATTAGACTGTTTTTCGAAAGTTTTTGTATGGTGTGGCCCTTCATAAGGAACAATGAGTGATTCAAAGTCTGCATAAAACAACGTATGGATTGTTTGCAGCCGTTTCCAGTTCTTAAAAACTAACTTTAGATCCTGGCGGGGGCGTTGTTTAGTTCTTGTCTTACAGTCTACTAGAACTTTTACAATGTTTCTATGTTCACTCGCGGCTTGCACCAGATGGATTCGTGTTAAACATTTCTGCAGAAATTCTTGTATGTTTGTGATTTTTGAGTATTCGCTAATAATTGCTCATTGTGCGTTTCATGTGTAATGGGGCAGCCCTGCTGGCGAAAAAACATTGGAGTAAGGCCACATGATTTTGGCTGGTTCGCTTTGTTTGGATGTTTTCTTGGACACTTTAATTTGGCACAAATTTTGTTTCCTCAATCCCATGGTGTATTCATTAACAGTATTGGGTTGTTTTGTTCTTCAACGATCAATTTGGTCTACACTTACAGGAAAGGATATTCCATTGGAAGTTAAGATTTTTTGGCGTATTGCGATTGTTAGTTCAACTCTTTTGCGTGGTTGCGGACATGATGCAGCCTTGAAGAACACACCACATGAAACATTTGTTGTCTGAATTTTTTATGTTTTAACTGCTTCTTTTAAAACCAAACTACAGAGGTGCGGAATGCATGCCTTGCCTACAATCGGTGCCATACTTAGCCTGTTTTATTCTAATTCTAAGACTTCGCCCTCTGACCAACAGAGCCTCTCATTGTAGCTTCTTCAGCAGCAGCGTCAAACTGTTGTAAGCAGTTCAGTCTGCCCAACCCTGTGTTAAGTCATTATGAGAAAGAATAGTCTGAGTTTAGGCGAGGACCCAGACTTCTAGATTTTCTTCATTTATTGTTACAAGTCGATTTAACAGCTAAATTACTATAACTGGGCGGGTCTATTGTTAGTTTACTTGGAACTTGAGAATTGCATGTAACAACACTTGCTGTACGTTGGTTGGGTCAATGACTTCTATCATATATCAGTGCTCTTGAATTTAATCGCTCTCTCTCGAGCATTCTTCAAACAATTCTTCTTTGGTCCTTTCATATATCTTAGCCATGCTGTCTTTCTTTTCTAAGCCAAAAATATTTATGCTAAATTAAAAAAAAAAATACTTAATCAGAAACCAATCTCAACGGTTCATTTTGCGCTTGGACTCATAAATCTAAAGTATAATCACCCTTTGGTGTTGTTAATGTGAGCTGTTTTGAAACAGAGTTAATGTCTCGTTTAATTTTTTTAAGCATTCCTTTTTATCTGCTCGGCGTCTGGCTGTTGAGAAATAACTTGCCTCGCCTTCTTTGAAGATCAAACTTTTGTCTTTTGTAGTCTCAAAATCGTCCTGTAAACGATTAAATTCTTCATCGTGATGTTTGGAGTCAACAAGCGCTTTATTTTTATGGTCAGTTTAACGAAACTAAGTTTAGAGTTATTAGTTGAACCATAGCTGTGTGCTTTTGGAGTTTAGTTTTTAATTGTTTGCCAGCGCACTTACAGCTAATGAACACAGAACGAGAGCCTAAAGGACAAACCTCCTTGAGGTAAAGCTGGGGTGCGCCAACACCTGTTGGCTAAGAGGCTACACTCGTCCTGCTGTGCAGTCACTAATAGTCGATTGCCAGTATTAACTTATGTAACGGCATTTAAAGGCAGCAGAATAACTTCGTTTGGTTTTGCTGTATTTTGAAAGGTCCTGCGCTAGTTTGTGTTGCATTTGCGTATTGTTTGTTAATCTGAAGGCTTTTTTGTCAGGGGTTTCTTTAACAGCAGAAATTGCCTGCTATCTCTTTCGGGCATTCCGGTGTGTAGGCACATTTGGAATAACCTTAACAGACATTGCGTTTTATAAATGAAAAATAATTTAGTATAATACATAGTTCCGAATCCTGTATTGTTGAATATTCAGCTGCGCATCATATAATAAAAACAAATTGTACATTTAGAGGTTTATCGGCTTCTTCTTCTTTATCAATTTGAATGTTTATTACGTCTCTTAACTTTTCTCCGCTTCCATACAAACTCACCATTTTCCTCTGTCTGACCGAGGTCAATCCATAATAACCGTATTTGTTGTTAAAATTCATCAAGCCTAACATTGTGAAGATGTACTCTTTAGACACTAGGTCTGCTGTTTGGATTTCTACCCCTCCCACCCCCCACAAAATTATTGTCAAAATGATGTGTTAAGGTCTAAGCCCGCTAGCGTTGATTTGTTAGGACTACCGTCTATTGTTACATTGCACTTTTGTGAATTTAGGATTAAAAACTTTTCACTTGCTCTTTTGAAAGGTTCTTCATTTCACACAGCAATAAAAATACCTTAAGTGAATGTGATGCAACACTAAAACTAAAAATTCCATTTAGTGTATGACCCTGCTTCTAGGATATGTTGTATGATGAATCACTCATTCGTAATATTTTATAATAGTGGGGAACTTGATATTGATCCACTATTTTTGCTATTTAGGGTTGCTAACAACGTCAAACTCTAACAAGATGTCAGAAATGCTGTTTTTTTTTTTGTACTTTGTTCGGTGTCTGTTGATTTGATAACTAGTTTGTATTCATTGAAAGTTAGTTCATATGACAATCTGTCTTTTAACTGACTCTTGAAGTATGGCGCATGCGCTTTTTAAAAACTCAAAATCTAAGGATGGAAAAGCGATTTCCATACGCAAAAATTTACTGCTGCATACTTTTTACCGTCTTTTAGTATCTGCGGCCGCTATTCTATGTTTTAGTGCTTCTTCATTTTCGTTCCTTTGAAAGGCACGATCAGCCACTTTCATTCCAAGCGTTCAGCATAGTCAGATAGGTTAAAAATATGTCTGCATTGTGTAAAGAAAAATATTTTTGCCCTCAAGTTTTATAGAAATTATCCTTAAAGATTGCCCGCCAGATTCTGTACAACTGTCCTGTATGGGGTTGTTGTGAAGCGAGGTTTCTATTTTGAAAAAGTAAGACGTGCAGAGCCTGTGGCACATACACTTCATCCGCCCCTAGGTCTGGAAAATTTGACAGTAAGAATTGATCCGCATCAACTACGTAGATGGATTATTTGGAACAGTAATACTGTCCCGCTTATTTCCCTTCACTGCCATAGGGTTCTTTCAGTCTTCTTTTCGGGTTAAGATCGAGCCATGTGCTGTTTGCCATTTTTTATAAACAAAATAAAAAGTTAATTTTTTAAAACATGGCAGATTGAAGCTGAAGAAGATTATGAGGTTTTTGACCTGGAGACGAAGAGGTGAAATGATTCTTGACACGCATCGCTCAATGCACTCTATGCGGCATGTATTAACAGAAAGTAGAAAGGTTAAATAATTTTACAAAGTTTAGGCAAGAACTCCCGAATTTTATAGACCAAATGATTTTGAATTAAAGATGATCATTTTTTTGTGGGAGGAGCGGACCAAGGACAACATGTTCAGCTTACAACTAAAAAAGAACCATCAAAAGTTTTTAGCGTGGGTTCAATTAGAAATAGACTCAGTGTGAAAGATCTAAATCGCCTTGGCCTGTTTGGAACAATTAAGGGCGGCAGGCAGTTTCTAAACTTCAAACACACTGCAAGATCTCCAATCAGAATAACCAAATGCAAAACTGGAACTGTAAAGAATTAAATCAATCAGCAGGTGAATTAATAAATGTAATTGAAGCAGATCCAGTTTTTCAGAAGAAACCAGCTTAAGACTATACCACGGACTCACCGTACCCATGCGAGAAATAACGGCCCTTGATCATGCTTTAAGAACATTAGAGGCGAATTAACAAACAATTAGCAAAAACAAGGTGAACTAGATGAGCATATAAAAAGAGAAAAAGAAAAACTCGTTGAGGCTGATGACGCCAACTTAGGGCCTGTTATTAAAGATAGAATAACCAAAGACTAAAGATCTGAACAAGAAAGATCAGAAGTTAGAAAGTGCTAACTATTAACCGAAGACCAATTACGCAACTCAAGTGATAGAATAGAGAAACTATCGAAAAAATTTTATATGAGACACGACGCTAGCAGAACGAATAAGAACGCTGTTTAGAGAGCATGAAGTCTCATTTGCAAGCGTTATAATGCCTTAGGATTTGCAATAAGTACACTTGGTGATGGTATTACGGCGGTGGTGAGAGCAAAGTTCAGTGCCTCCGCCGCCCATCGCCCTTCCATCTCTGCCTGATAAACTCATGCTGGTAAATAAACATCTTGTTCATCTTGCGAGTTATTAAAAAAAATTAGCAGGTAAGCCTATAGACTCTTTTCCAGGTATATTAGGGAGGTATTGTTAGTGGCTTTTGTCTACTGCAAGCAAAGTAGTTGGCTTTTTATGGCCAGAGCACTTATGGACATTAGTTCTTGTAATAGTAAAATAATTGGGTTGACTATTAGTAAGATAAAGACCAAGTAATCCTATGCAGTGTATTCCAAGAACAAGCGCTGATCTTTCATATTCTAATGGTCATCGGCGAACAGAGTCGCATGCTTTGCTGAGTCTTCAAGACTTTAGGGGGTTTGGATTCGGGAATTAGATGACTTAATCTTGGGCGTTCTTTATTGTTTTAATATTACTGGCTCAGAATTTATGTCGTTTTTTCCAAACCTTTTGTTCATTGCCTGCTATAGGAATTTCATTATGATTTAGTTTATTATTATTCCTACTGGAGTTGAGGTCAGAGGCAGCATGTATAAAACCTGTTGCCACAGGGAAAAGTCTACTGTCGATCTTGCATATTGTAAAACATGTTGGTACCTTTGAATACTTGAAGGTAAATCAACTGTAGAATTAATGGCGTCCTCTAAATTTGCTAAGTATTGTTTTTGCGCTAAAGCCAGTGAAGGATCAGTTTGCTTGATGATTGCCTGTGCTTGCGCCCTAGCATACACCAACGTAAGTAAGAAATAGAGTCGTTTATTCGCTCTATTCCCGCCTAGTTAGGGCCTTAGAAGTGTCTAAAGATAAATGGTGTCCATGTGTTTTATGCTCTTGCTGTAGGGACCCAGGCTGAACAGTTTTGCCTGTAAAGAAAGTTTGTAGGAGGATGCCAGTCATAAGATATACTTTCTGTGCGTTTTGATGCCCCGAAAATAAAGGTGCCTAGACCATGATTATGATCCCAGTTTGTCTAAAGCCTGTCTTGATGTTAATATTAAATTCGTTAAGATCTTTTAAAGCCTTCCTTGTCTATTATGTTGCTGAGTGGATTAAATGGTTTGTCATTTGGTGTGATGGCGCTTGCAATTCAGTCAAAATACGTCTGAAGGTGTACTAATAATGAAATCTGTACACGGACCTCACCAAGGATCATGGTGATTTAATATGATCAGCATACGGACACTCCACACCCAGTTTGATGCGCAAAACACAGCACAGTTTACCTGGTTCTGATAATAACTGCTGGATGACTAAAACACGCTTTCTGGATGTGCTCGTTTTCAATAGGGGGGTTAAGATATCTGCTTAATGGGTGTTCTCACTTTTTATGAAAAAAGAGGCAGTTGGGTCACAGCAATGTCGAGGGTGTCAGTTGCTATATTTTTTACAGATTGTAGTGCGGCCCAACAGAATATTTTGCACCAGTATATTTGAATGCACTCATTTTTATTTCGTTTAAAAAAATTAGTTTGTAACAATAACAACCAAGGACCGTCCTTCGTTTTAGAAACATGTATTGATAACAATTGCGGGGCCCAAAATGTCGCGCTCCATGAAAAATTTTTACAAAGTCGTTTGGTTTATATAAGCGATGCCAAGGAGATTAATAAGTTCTAAAGTGACAAAACAGGTGGCAAAAGTTAGCCAGTTAAACAATACTGATGGTTATTACGGTTTTGCTCACTAAAAGAAGCAGCAAGAGTTACTTTGACATTATCTCAAACTTAACAATGCAAATCTAAAAACAATGTTAACATTCAAGCCTGAAGCAAGAAGGAGGGTTACTATTTTGATAAAGAGTAGCTAATTGTTAGGCTTTACGGCTTCTCCTTTATTGATTTAGAGTTACACCGACCAAAACTTCTTATGAGGAGAAGTCGCTCGATCTTGCAATTACATTCATTACTCTATGTTCATTTGGATGAGCTAAGCACTATGAATACTTATTTTGATGGAAAGGCCCTCAACTGTTTTAAGAGCTCTTCCATCAGAGGAAAGCTGCATATTGCGATTATGAATTATACAATTCCTAATGTACAGTTTTAAAAGATTTTGTTTGTGGAGGGTCGGTCATTTATATAAAAATCATAGACAAAAAGGGAAAGTTGTTAAATGTGATAAACTGCACATATGTTTTGGAAATAAAATAATAAACTGTACTTAAAAGGTCTCGTGGGCCAGAAGAATCAGGAGTTACATTAGCGCCTGTGAAGGTGTTATAACTTCTAGAATTAAAAGACCTTGCAGACGTTGCGGACTTGAAACAGAACGGTGGAAATAGGCGCTTTTGTATGGTTTGAGTTAACTAAAGATGGTGTGATAAACGAATGAGGTTGGCGACAGCAAAAGTTTCCTAAACTAGAACAGCTGCGATCTAGAAGCAATAATGTTGGCTGTATGATTAAAATAGTTCGAAAGCTCCTGACCTTGAAATGGCACTTAGAACCATATTTAGAATGGGAATAAAATTTGAATTCTTAAGCCCATTTACATATTTTAGCGCCAAAAACGTTTAGCCCACGATTCAACTGCTGGCCTGTACACGTAGTCTTATGCCGGACGACAATTGTCGGAAAGAAATGAAATACGCAGTATGGGTAAAAGCAGTACATCTCCAAGAAGAGAAACGGTTTTAAAGATGCTTCTACAAATTTACAGTCATTCGCAAATGAAATTAGGAGATGCGCTCCAATGATATTGAAAATTTCTGTCTTTAAAAGATAAGGGAGAAGGATGGGGGTTGTGGGGGTAGTGGACGTCCTTTTTAAAGGGAATTATAAATTAGTGGCAAAACTTAGAGTTGACAGTCTAATGTTACTGTTGTCATTTTCACAATGGCGGGATATTAAGGTCATAACAACAAGCCAACAAAATCAATATTTAGTTAAATAGAAACAATTTAAGCAATGAATTGATTAATCTTACACACTTGGCATATAGGATGTTATTATACTGGAACAAGTTTGAAAAAAGAGGGCATGACTAAAAACAATAACCGATTTGATAAGTTTGTTATAAACTATGGAGCGGTTAAACTGTATGCCAAAAACTCTCATTGCTCATTGATTTGTGGGCACGACTGGTTGTGGAAATACAATATTTGTCCTAGACCTATTTACAATCAGTTTATCGCTGTAATTTTAATCATATTGTGGTTTCTGTCAACGATTATAATGGAAACAAGAGCATATCATGAGAGGAAGGTTTATTGGGGGACAGATGATGACATATATTTAGTTGATCCCAGCATAACTGAAGTGAGTGTTAGAAACAGTTTTTATGACAGTTTGAAGGAACGCAAGACACTATTTATTATAGATGTCTGTTCGGCAGAAAAAGACATTGTTAAAAAAGAGGAAACGCTTGTCAAAACTAGCTTTCAGTGGAGACTTGCTGGGATAAGTGTGTGGATTTGATGCCAGAATATAACTCAGTTTTAAAAAGACTTCTCAGAGAACAGGTAAGACAGTAGTGTTATTTCACATTGAAAGGACAGAGACTCATTGAAGAATGTTTGCGTGGAAAATGATGTTATTGAAAACGATCAGGAAAAACACAGGATTTAGCAAAAACTAAATCTGACAACTTTAGTAAATTAGTATTTTAAAAAGGACAAACCGTACCAGTATGTTTGTTTGTAGCTAAATCGTTGATTTTGGGTATGAAGTTTGCTTGTTAGTAGAACGTCTAAATGCCAATCTGGGGCTCTTTCGCCCGAAACTTGGTGGAGGAGCAAGTGGCCCTGAAACGACATTTATTAGATCTCTCATGGTCACGGCTTATTCACATTACCATCCCTCGCCTGACCTTCCTCTTCCATGGTCACGACTTATCCACATTTACCACATCCCTCGCCTGATCTTCCTCTGCCTATGGTCACGGACATTATCACCATTACCACATCCCTCGCCTACCTTCCCTCTGCCATGGGCACGGTTATCCAACATTACACATTCTCGCCTGACCTTCCCTCTTCCATGGTCAGACTTCTCCACATTACCACATCCTCGCCTCGACCTTCCCTTCTGCTATGGTCCGACTTATCCACTTTACACATCCTCGCTCTGACTTTCCCTATGCCTCTGCCCTGGTCATGGACTTTTCCACATTACCACATCCTCGCCTGACCTTCCCTCTTCCCATGGTCACGGCTTATCCACATTACCACATCCCTCGCCTGACCTTCCCTCTGCCTCTGCCCATGGTCATGACTTATCCACATTACCACATCCCTCGCCTGACCTTCCCTCTTCCCATGGTCACGGCTTATCCACATTACCACATCCCTCGCCTGACCTTCCCTCTGCCCATGGTCACGACTTATCCACATTACCACATCCCTCACCTGACCTTCCCTCTGCCTCTGCCCATGGTCATGACTTATCCACATTACCACATCCCTCGCCTGACCTTCCCTCTTCCCATGGTCACGGCTTATCCACATTACCACAGGTTGCGAAGGCTGCTTTCCTACATTAAAAGAACACATTTTCTTTTGTCTTTTGAACACAATCAAATGCATAGTGTATAATCATCCTACAATTGCAAATCTTTTAGCACAGATATGTAGCACTTATTTAAGGTTTATATTTCAAGCGGGCAGAAAATGTCCACACACTGACACAGGAATGTACCATTATGTCGATAATGATCAGACATTGACACAGGAATGTACCATTATGTCGATAATGATCAGACATTGACACAGGAATGTACCATTATGTCGATAATGATCACACATTGACACAGGAATGTACCATTATGTCAATAATGATCAGTCACAATCACAAGCAGCACCAGGCATCTTTATAACAAATGTGACACAAACCAAAAATCGTGTGTGTGTGCATGCTAATAACACATCCAGTCAACGAGGGGTTCAACCATAATGAAGGTAAACAACTTCTCAGAACATCCAGTCCACGAGGGGATTCAACCCTTAATGAAGGTAAACAACTTCTCAGAGTTCATTGTTACAACAGGAACATCCACATCATTAAACACTTTGTTTTCAGAATATGATATAGTATATATATCTATGATCTGCATAGGATTATTCTATTTTACTCCTGTTTTTTCTTTCTGTCTTTTTTTGTTTAAACACAAAATGTTTTTAAAAATTACACAAAGGGATGATCCAAGAGTCGCCTCCCTTCTTCTCCCGTCGGCACAGTGGCTGGCTGGTTTCTGGGTCTGCCGCCCATCTGTACACAACATAGGATATGGAATAAATTCACAGGTACGACAAACAAGACTAAAGTGAAAGCTAAATGTTTTCATTGTCTGCCGCCCATCTGTACGCAACATAGGATATGGAATAAATTCACAGGTATGACAAACAAGACTAAAGTGAAAGCTAAATGTTTTCATTGTCTGCCGCCCATCTGTACACAACATAGGATATGGAATAAATTCACAGGTATGACAAACACGACTAAAGTGAACGCTGAATGTTTTCATTATTCATTACCAAAGTCAACAATTTCAGGAACGTTTGGAAGAACAGCACACATATGCACCACTTTCTGATTTTCCTTTCAATTTACGATTCTGTTCGTGTGAAAAATTTTTTTTTAAAATCAAGCACTTTTGCTCCTTATGTATTCCTAGTTTACTGTTGAAGACAGGTATAAAGACAATGATATTCAAAGGTCAAAGAAAATGTGTAGGCTGGATCCCAAATGATTACAGCAGTGATGCTCTATGATCTAACAGTGTGATGACAGCAGACAGCACGTGGCTTGAGAAGGCTGTGGTACAGGCAACTGACTGCCACAATGCAAAAAGGGTTAACTGGATACCCATAGAAACCATCCTTTGTGAAATTAAATGACAACCAAATATGATCAAATTTGTACATGAAAAGACAAACAGACACTGATTTAAACAATACTACTCTTGAAACCATCTGCACGGAAGACTTTTCCATTTCTGCAAACAAAAAGTCTGTTCTGCAAATGTTTAAGCCTTTTGCTCCCGGCCGCAGATATAGTCGCGGTTCAAGGGGAGATCATCTGACCGGTCATATGAGTTATCTCATCCTGTCAACAAGAAACATATTATAATTATATTCTACATTCATTTTCCTTCAATAAAATGTATACTTCTGTATACTTTAGAGCAATACTTGAATTTTTGTGATTTTTAAAAGAAAAGTAAAAAAAATAGTTCGGGAGTCGAAGGGTTAAATCACAGTATGAACAACTATATTGACTCCATACATACCATTCCTTGAAACACAAAACTGCTTTTATAATGAAAACCAGCATTGTTGCTGTTTGTTTTAATTGTCTAATTTGTAATTTTATGTCCTGACCCCATGTTGGACATTACTAACGAACTGATAGAGTGAAAACTGTAGACAGCCATTCGCTCAAACTAAGAGTTTTGTTTACATGATGTCACATCTTGATGTTAAAGAGAAAACAACTCTGTTTTGCTGATGTTGCTAACGTTCTATGATAATTCTAATTTGATTAATTATATGCATGCATTCAATTAGCTTTAGATGAATAAAGTTAATATCAACCTAAAAAAGTAAAAAAAAATGATCCCTATTCAGCTCCTACTGATGCCCCATCTCCCCTTAGCCCATAATCAGCTTGTTGGTCACTCTTCAGCAACTTGTTGGTCACTCTTCAGCAACTTGTTGGTCACTCTTCAGCAACTTGTTGGTCACTCTTCAGCAGCTTGTTGGTCACTCTTCAGCAGCTTGTTGGTCACTCTTCAGCAACTTGTTGGTCACTCTTCAGCAACTTGTTGGTCACTCTTCAGCAACAGTTACGAGTTAATTTTCCTTCATTTACCCAACAGAACTTATTGCTCTACCTTAATCTGATACTGTTCATTGCTCTACCTTATTCTGATACTGTCAACTAAAAACAGAGATAAATAACCTGGCCAATTTGTGTTACTTTTGATGACATGGCAATATATGTATCGACATAGATAAATAACCTGGCCAATTTGTGTTCCTTTTAATGACATGGCAATATATGTATCGGTCAGTTAATTTTCTTTCCTCTTTTTTTTTTTTTCTTCTGCTGCCTCACCTTCTGTGCCCCTTCAGTGGCTTTGCCCCATGTCAGTCACTCTGGCTCCCTGTTTGCAGCCACATGAGGCAACCCACCAGAGGAGACACTGCATTACCAATGAGTCACTTCAGTGGCTTTGCCCCCATGTCAGTCACTCTGGCTCCCTGTTTGCAGCCACATGAGGCAACCCACCAGAGGAGACACTGCATTACCAATGAGTCACTTCAGTGGCTTTGCCCCCATGTCAGTCATTCTGGCTCCCTGTTTGCAGCCACATGAGGCAACCCACCAGAGGAGACACTGCATTACCAATGAGTCACTTCAGTGTTGTTCAGCGATGCTTGTTCCCATCCAACATACACAGGATACCACCAACTAAACCCCCTGGTCACAACAGTAACTGCTCAGTCATGGCGCCAGCATGAGACAGCGTCCCCCTCAGGATGGGTCCACCACATCCATCCAATGACTTTAAAAAAAAAAATCCTTTTCTTCAGCACTGGTAGGCCTGCTTTGAGCTCCATCAATTCTATCAGATATCTATGCAAAATGCCCCCCCCCCCCCCCCCCTTCATTCAGCACTGGTAGGCCTGCTTTGAGCTCCACCAATTCTGCCAGATATCTATGCAAAATGCCTCCCCTTCCTTCAGCATTGAAAGCAATGGAGAGAAACCAACCTGTCTGCTGGGCCACGTCATCAACCTCCACCTCTCTCCTGGACTGTTCTAACTCTTACACTTGCTATTTAACAACGTACTATTAAGTATGTTGTCTGGTGAATTAACAGAAGGAAAGTTTGAAAAAAATAGTTACGTTTGTATGATATGCATAACTTTTCAATGGTTAGTATTTGAACATGACATGCAGAATACAAATTATTAGTAATTGAATAAAGAATAATATAAAACAGAACTGGTGTGCCTGTGAGTGTTTGATTAGGTGCTGACCTGTCCAGAACGTGAAAATAACAGTGAAAACAGGTGGCACATCCTGCTTGTCATTCTCAAGAGCTTGTTCACAAATAATCCAGTCAATGATGTTCCACAGTATCCAGAAATAAGTTACAGCCTTTTTCAAAGGCAAGTGTGGATTATACCTGTCTTCCAAGCAGGTAATCCAGGTAAGAATCAATAAGGTACAGTTTAGTTTTCCCATTGAAATCACGTGCTGGTAACACTAAAAAAAATGGTCACTATCAACAAATGTAATTGTTAGCCCACACTGTTGTCGCTTACGTTTTTGACAGGTTTGGGATCATCTGGAAGGGCTGCACTGAGCTTTTCTTCCCAACTGAATGGCATGTTGAGATTCCCCTCACCCTTAGGCACTCATCCAGTCATTGTCCGTGTCGATCTCAAAATCACGATTACATGGTGCTTGATCTAAATCACAACTATCACCCACCACACCCAGTTCATTCAAAATGTCCATAACTTCTTCTTCACCCGATTTTTCGACAAGAAATTCATCAAAAACATCTACCAAGTTCCTAATTCTATCATGTTCTCCTTTGGGTGCCGCCATTTTTATTTGCCAGATGAGTCGAGTCGTACTATGCATTACAAGCTGTTACTTATCATAAACTAAGCTAAAACACTGAAAATCCATGTTCTGGGGCTCGCTCAGTCATTCATGCAAATCAATTTCTCACTGAGCCATAGTTTTGCATCTGTGTGTGTCAGTGAAACTTGGCTCACAAGGCTCACCCTACAGCGCGACTTGTGTCGCCACAACCAGTGATGGCCATGACGTAATGGCGCGATTTGTGTCGCCACAACCAGTGATAGCCATGACGTAATGGTGCGATTTGTGTCGCCACAACCAGTGATGGCCATGACGTAATG
>JAFLJL010018343.1:30000-32260 GCA_018398815.1 Conus ventricosus | reverse complement strand
CTATATATCTATCTATCTATCTATCTGTCTATCTATCTGCCCGTCTGTCTGTCTGTCTGTCTACCTATCTATCTATCTAGCCATCTATCTCAGTGTCCACTATCTGTCTTTCTGTCTGTCTGTCTATCTATCTATTGAGAGGAGAGAGAGAGCGAGAGAGAGAGAGTGAGAGAGAGAGAGAGAGAAGAGAGAGAGAGAGAGAAATGAAATGAAATGAAATGAAATTTATTCAGATAGGCCACAGCCCCTTCTGAAGGGGGATTACATTCAAAACTCAGCATGATAAGTATGACAACAACATCAACATAAATTTTTAACTAGAATGCATGAGGAAAAAAAAAAAAAAAAAAAAAAAAAAAAGGAATGAATTACAATCTACTACACATGTGCATGAAGTCTAATCTACTGACCCATATTATTAATACCATACTAGGATATCCATGTCCATGTAGTATTGGCGTGTCAATACATTTGTTAGCTAACCATAACAGCTCGCCTCTTAAAGGCTTTATATAAAACTGCATAAATTCCTCACAATAATTTTATTTTCATTCGTCATTAATAGAGTCACACAGAACTGACATGGACTTGCATAATATTTACATGGAATATATTCCTGCCGTAGGTCACTGAAAGCAGAGCAACGAACAGAAAGTGTATTTCATTATCATTTGCCTTTCCACATAGCGGGCATGTCAGATTGCGGTCAGAAACTACATTGTATCGTTGACGATGCATTTCATGTCTGAGACACCAAATCTGAACTTCGTCATATAATTTTTTTATATGTCTGTCAATATCAAGTGAAAGATATTTTCGCAATTATTAAATGATTTAAAACGATCTGTACCATGTAAATCTATCCTTTCCAGAACATGTTCATGCCAGTTTTGCCATCTGTTATCAATAAGTCTCTGACGAAAACAATTGCAAAAAATATTTCACATTTTCCACACCCTGGTTTAGCCACACAAATCCAAAACCATTTAAAAACAGGGTCTTACGAACATTTGACGCCCATGTGGTTTTGTCCCGTGAATCCAACCAGAGTAACATTTTATAAGCTTTTAAAGGTAATCTGTTATCATTCATCCGTGATATCTTTAGCCAGTATCTGATACACTTTACACTTGAATTATGTAAATAGGGTGACGTCCAGTATCACCATAAACAAGATCATTAGGTGTTTTAATGTGGACTCCTAAAAATTTCTTTAGAGCATACAAATGAACCTTTTCAACATGAACAGCAGCAGTATCCAGTCCCCACAGTTCAGCACCATACAGAGCGATTGGCTGCACCCGAGTAATCAAACATTTTTAACAATACTCTCAGCGAATTATTATTAAGTGTGAACATCGTTGCAGAATTGATAGCAAAGCGTTTCTCGCTCTGCTTGCGAGATCTGTGCATGCAGCCACAAAACTAAGTCGGGTAGAAAAATAAATACCAAGATATTTATAACAGTTAACGACAGCCATTTGCTCACCATTAAAAACCCATCTCTCTCGCGCTGCAAGGTGCCCTCCTTTCTAAATACCACGACATTGCTCTTTTTCATATTTACTTTAAGTTGGAGTCTAGAAGCTGCATTACATAAATTGTTCAACTGGGTCTGAAGGCCAACTGGTGTTTCTGACAACAAAGCTATATCATCTGCCAATAACAAAATAAACAATTCAACTGTATCTGGAGACAGTGTTGCACCATGTCTTCCCTTCTCTATGATTTCTTGTGCTAATTCGTTGATAAACAAGGAAAATAAAACAGGACTACATGCATCTCCTTGCTTTACACCTTTTGTACAACTATGTAATCTGTAAATTCACCACCACACTGACCCTTGCTTTTACACAATTATACATGCCTTGATACATCGGTGCATTTTACCCTTTATTCCATTCTTTTGAAGTACTGGCCAAAGTAATTTTCTAGATATGGAATCAAATGCCTTTTCAAAGTCAATGAAGGCCACATATAATTTGCGATTCCATGAAAACTGTTTTTGTACAATAGCCAAAAGGGTAAACATCTGATCGATATTTGGGAATAACCCTTCTTAAAACCGCTTGCCACTCACCGTGCTATTATTAAATTCCACCCACTTTTGCAGTCTACAGTTAATTATAGAGCTATATAATTTACTACTTATATCACTAAGTGATATGCCCCTGTAATTACTTGGATCATTGACTTCACCTTTCTTAAATAATGGCAATATAATCGATTCTGTCCAGTATCAGGGAATATCCCTTTGTCA